>JAIEZT010001373.1:30613552-30896052 GCA_019594935.1 Periophthalmus modestus | reverse complement strand
ATTTTAATTAATTAATTAATTAATTAATTAATTATATTATTTATCGTCCTGCACCTCTTAGCATCACTTCAAATGAGCCATATTGTTTCAAGAGGCACAGTTGTTTTTTCTCAGGACGAATGTTGCTGTTTTCAGGCACTTAAAAAATAGTTTTTGCAAATCATTATTCAAATGTTTTCTCAAAATGATTAAAACGAAGAACGGATGTCCTCATATGTGGACATCATTTCTCTCAGACACTACAGAATGTAAAAAGATAATTCTTTGTTTTTACTCATTAGGTCTAAAATCAGCCAAATAACAAAGATAAATTAAACATGTGCCACACAAGAGCTCGGGATTTAAGAGGTTAAAATATTACAGATTTTGTGTAGAACTTTAACATATTCATTACATTTTGGCAGTTGCTGTTGAAGATAAACTCATCTCAGTGTTTTGGTGACACTTTCATAATTCTCGTTGAGGCATTAGACATTGTGCAGGATCCATCTGTGTGTTACTGGGCCTGCCGTGTGCGTGTGTGTGCATGTGTGTGTGCATGTGTGTGTGTGTGTGTGTGCTCGTCTCGTATGTGCTTCTCCAGTCTGTTTCAGCGTGTCTGCCTGTGCCCCACTCTCCTATTCCTTCTGTGTCTGCACGGTCGCTACACGCCTTTCAAGCCCACCAGATAATATCAGAGCATGTTGAGCCTGGCCAGTGTTTCCCTCTGTATCACATTCTCTTTGGTTCGTGCTCACGCTTCTCCAAGGCTGTTCATGTTTATGTGCGGCAGGGAGGGCGGACGCACTGGTAGCTGTGTGTGTGTGTGTGTGTGTGTGTGTGTGTTAGTCCCATACCACATAATTGGTCTTGATATCAAAGACTCATATCTCAAGAGGGTCTCACAAGGCTTCTCAGGCAAACCTAGAGAGGCGCCGATATCGCTGCATTTCCCAGATTATCTCCCCATTGGGATGCACCAGGTTGAGAAGGAAACAAAGCCATGCCATGAAAGTTCTGCTTAATCTGTTTTAGCGATATACAGCGGTCCCAGCTCAATGGCTCAATCTCTTTTTATCAGGTTAGTATCTCGATGCGTTTTAATATAGTCCCTGCGTATTGTGCTGCTACATCAGGTGCGTTCAGGATATCTGTCATCAAAGAAGCAGCAGTGGCAGTTTTTGGATGACAGAACAGAATGGGTATTTAAATACTTTTGAAATACGGCAAACAAAAGTTATTTTTATGGAAGTTTATGGACATATTGTTGTTAGTAGAAAACATACGGCGGAAAAAGTGTGTGAATATAGTGAATATAAACTATGATCAAAAAATAAAGGCGTGCATAAAGTAAGGCGTAGGATAAAGACAGACTGACTGAGTATAAATTTGAACTTTGAATTTGAACTTTGAATTAGGACAGCTGCCTTATTCCTGGTTTTAGCCCTGGTTTAGTTTTGATTCAGTCCTGGTTTAGACTTGGTTTAGTCCTAATTTAGTACTGTTTTAGTCCTGGTTTAGTCCTGTTTTAGCCCTGTTTTAGCCCTGTTTTTAGCCCTGTTTTAGTCCTGTTTTAGCCCTGTTTTAGTTCAGTTTTAGTCCTGGTTTTAGTCCTGTTTTCATCCTGGTTTAGCCCTGCTTTAGCCCTGTTTTAGCCCTGTTTTAGCCCTGTTTTAGTCCTGTTTTAGGCCTGTTTTAGTTCAGTTTTAGTCCTGTTTGGATGACAGAACAGAATGGGTATTTAAATACTTTTGAAATACGGCAAACAAAAGATTTAAGTTTATGGACATATTGTTGTTAGTAGAAAACATACGGCAGAAAAAGTGTGTGAATATAGTGAATATAAACTATGATCAAATAAAGGCGTGCATAAAGTAAGGCGTTAGGATAAAGACAGACTGACTGAATATAAATTTGAACTTTGAATTGTAGGCACAGACTGTATATAAATGGACAGCTAACCCGCTCACGCTCACTTCTTTATTCCGTCTATGATTGTAGGTAATGCGCTGTTCAAAAGACACTGTGAGCTATAATATTTATTGCTCTCTTCTTGTTTATCTGTTTAGTCAATGCCAAAACCATGTTGTTGACTTGCCACTAAATGCTTAGCTTATAGCACCATCTATTCAAACACATATAGATCCCTTATAAATGTAATCGTGTTCCAGCAAAGCGCCTTAAGAAGCTGAGACTGGGTAGTCAGAGGCTGCCGTCTTTCCATTGTGCTCCGAGATAGACAGCTGCTAGCCAATGTCATCCAATGCCCGCGAGTTATAGCCATCCCCACACATCAGAGTGACTTAATGGCCACTATGGACATCCTTAAGCTTGCACTTCCTTGCGCCTTACTGAGACTTGAGTGCTTCATGGGCCAAGAGGCTTTCAGTGCACTCCACCTTTCCACTCTCTCTCTCACCTTTCTGATCAACAAGAACAGTATGCACAGTGTAGGCTGCCCACCGCTGTTTCGCTAGCTCCACCACATCTGCTGTACTCGGAAATTTCTATTAGGCAGAGTTTAGCATCAGAAGTTATGATCTTTGATGTAATGATTGAATGTTCAGATTGATTCTGCAGGGAAATAGCAGAAGACCAGCTCCTGTTTGGGGCCATGTAAGTCTGTGGTGAAGGTGTTTGGATCCGTGTTTTATTCAGCTGTAAGAGCCAGGGAGAAGTCACTGGCTGGTGCCTTTTTAGTCCCTGTTTAATCCTGTTTTAGTCCCGGTTTAGTCCAGACTTAGTCCTGTTTTTGCCCTGTTTTAGTAATATTTTAGCCCTGTTTTAATGCTGTTTTGGTCCTGGTTCAGTCCTGTTTTATTTCTGGTTTAGTCCTAGTCCTGGTTTTTAGTGATGTTATAGTTCCTGTTATAGTCCTATTTTCGTTCTGCTTTATTCCTGGTTTTAGCCCTGGTTTAGTTTTGATTCAGTCCTGGTTTAGACTTGGTTTAGTCCTGATTTAGTACTGTTTTAGGTCCTGGTTTAGTCCTGTTTTAGCCCTGTTTTAGCCCTGTTTTAGTCCTGTTTTTGTCCTGGTTTTAGTCCTGTTCTAGTCCTGTTTTAGTGCTGGTTTAGCTTTGTTTTAGGCCTGTTTTAGGCCTGTTTTAGGCCTGTTTTCATCCTGGTTTTAGCCCTGTTTTAGTCCTGTTTTAGTTCAGTTTTAGTCCTGTTTTAGTGCTGGTTTAGCTTTGTTTTAGTCCTGTTTTAGTCCTGTTTTCATCCTGGTTTTAGCCCTGTTTTAGCCCTGTTTTAGTCCTGTTTTAGGCCTGTTTTCATCTTGGTTTTAGTCCTGTTTTAGCCCTGTTTTAGTTCAGTTTTAGTCCTGTTTTAGTCCTGGTTTTAGTCTTGTTTTGCTCCTGTTTTAGCCCTGTTTTAGTCCTGTTTTTGTCCTGGTAATAGTCCTGTTTTAGTCCTGTTTTAGTGCTGGTTTAGTCATGTTTTTGTCCTGGTTTTAGTCCTGTTTTAGTGCTGGTTTAGGTTTGTTTTAGTCCTGTTTTAGTCCTGTTTTCATCCTGGTTTTAGCCCTGTTTTAGCCCTGTTTTAGTTCAGTTTTAGTCCTGTTTTAGTCCTGTTTTAGTCCTGGTTTTAGTCCTGGCTGGTTTTAGTCTTGTTTTGCTCCTGTTTTAGCCTTGCACTTCAAACAGACTCCCCTCCTGACACCTCTGCACAGCCGTAGCCACCTCATCACCTTGTTTGACCTTCCTCTCTCCCCAATTCTTCTCCTTCCTTAATCATTGTTTCAGGGTCCCTCTGGACAAAACAGAAAACCCATTTGACGAGAAAGACAAGAGAGCGGAGTTGTACCAGCCTCTCCGGTGCTCCCTGCTTTTCCAGAAGTCTTAAATAACATCATGCTTCATTTATTATTCTGTGATCTGCCACTCTCTCTCTCGATGGTGCGCAGTTTTTGCCACTAACTTTTTTGTTTTTTCATCACCTCTCATTCCCCCAAATTGCATCGCACCCCGACATCTCACAAGAATTGTCACTTCCCCTATCTCTCACACCATCTGTCTGCTGGTTCCGTCGGGTTTTTCCTCGTTTTAAACAAAAGATTTGGTTGGCTTAAATGCCAAGCTGGGGGCAGAATCTATTGACTTTGCTTTGGCTCTGTCTACTCTCATTGTTATCAAGGTTATTGAGAGATAGATCTTGTTCCAAAAACACTGAGTTGACTCATGCATCACGGTCTGCAAAACAGCTACACAGCAAACTTCTCATCCAAGACAAGTCACTAACTACAGATGGAATAGTGTAGGCCTGCGCTCAAACTTCTGAATGTGTAAACTAGTAACCAGGGCTTTGCATCAGCGATTTCAGCTCAGACTTGGGAACTTTAATCTGGAAATGAGGCGTATCCCTGTGTGTTTGTACTGCAGAAAAAGCATTGGCGTATGGTATGATGTGCTTTTATTCAGACAGGGACAGTGCATGTCATTACACTGACTTTAAAAAACAGGAACGATGTACAGTTTGGTCCCAGGTTATAGCATAAATACTCATTTCCACCTGTCGTCCCTGGACAGCCTGATGTTAAGTAAGAAGAACAGTTTGGTGTAGGTGGATGAAAGACCTGTAAACATATGGTACATGCATCACAATACATGTAATCGTGAAGGAAGAGATGGAAGACCAAGTAGAGAGTTGAAAGAAGTTTATCTGATCAGATGAATGAAGCTACATACAGCAGGCACATGCGTTGTGTTTCAAAGGACTTTTCCAGTATTTAAAGCCCCCAGAAAAAGTACTATCTATAGAAGACAGGTCTTATAAGGACTTTCACATACTGTCCATATAAGGTCATAAATGAATGTACCATTAGCTGTTCACAGAGAGGTAATATATGACGCTGACAGATGCTTACAGTCACTAAAAAAGACCCTTTTGTTGACTTGAAAATAGATACTAGTAACAGGTGACAAAAGCAGCTGGTTCTGGTGAAGACATCTGAAAATAAGCATGTGTTGCTTTCTTACAGAGAAACAAGTTTAGCTCAATGTTTAAGACACAAAGTATTCAACACACAATTTGAGAGTAAAATAAAAATCATGCTTTCAATACAGCTTTTATTTCTGTTATTCCTCAAATATTTCTGTCATATGCATGTGTTGTATTTTCAAATCCAGGATTAAATTTGATCACTTACTTAACTTTGGTTGGAATTAACACCAGTGCTTACATATAAGAAGATTGAAACGTGTGTGGTCTTGGTACATGGTCACATTTTTATATAGCGCTTTTCCAACTTCAAGGCACTCAAAGCGCTTTACATCAAGAACCACTCACCCATTCATACGCCTGTGTACACAGACACCGGGGCGAGGCGGGGTAAGTGTCTTGCCCAATGACACAGCAACACAACGATAGCATTCATCTGCAGAAGCCAGAATCGCACCGCCAACCTGTGGGTCGGTGGATCTGACCAATGAACCAATGATGTTTTTATGTCGAGAGCGGGATTTGAACCACCAACCTTCAGATCAGTGGACAAACACTTTACCAACTGAGCTACTGTTGCAAAATATAGTCAAATACATTTAATTTTATTGAATTTGAACTGAAATTGACTGCACTGGGACTGGGATAGAGCTGCACGATTTTGGCAAAAAAAAAGTCAAATTCCCATTTTTCTAAAAAGTTTTGTGATTGCAGTTAGATTTGCAACATATGCTTAAAAAGTCTGTTCAGAGGATGCTGTTTAAATACCTCCAGGAGCTTCAACATTTGAATGAAATGACTGAAATACAAATGGATAAAACTAGGACTAGAATCCTATTTTCAGAACATGTCGTTTTAAATACAGGTAAAACACGATGTTTCTATAAAAAGACGCAGAGAACATTCTATTATCTAAACAACGACAGCCTTTGCGATTTTATAATTACACCGAAGCCCTTAACTGGGTCATTTTTTACTCTCCAGCCCACAAGAAGAATCCATTCGAACCACATTTGTAATTCCATACAACACTGCCATGAACATGTCGGCTTCCATGCCTGGAGCACACACCCTTTCTCTGTCAGAACTCACACTTTGGTAGAAATCACAGAGTTGCTCATCACTTCCCCCAAACCTGGCCCAACTTCTTCTGGCAGCCTGTCTTTTCACAAGTGCCTCAGCTCTTCAAAGCCCACAGCCCGGCGAGCCCGCGTGCCCGTGTGCCAGTGCAATGCTATCCGCCTTAGCAAGCGCGCACGTGGCTGTTTGAACCATTCACGCATGAGACTGTAAAGCAACCTCTGAAGTTCTTTTCCTTTGACTCCCTGAATTATAGAAGACACTTGAATCGTACGCTGCAATCTAAAGTCAGGTGTGTGTTCTGAGTCTGTAAGTGCAGTATATGTGTGTCTACCTGCACTTGAGCTGTCATTAGAGTCTTTGTGTATGTCGGCCCTCTCCATTTGGAGCATGTGTGAGGTGAAGTAGGTAATGACTGAAATAAATGCTTCAAACCCTATGAACTGGTGCATTCAGAGGACAGATGGCATGGCTCTCTGTAACACTCCACTTTGAACGAACATGACTGCCCTGGACGTATATTCGCAATTGGTGTGACCTTAAACAAATATTAATTATAAATAACTTTTTTTGGGTTCGAGGACAAGCTTTTTTTTCTGACTTCAAAGCTGTTGGATAAGGCAATAGTGCATTTTACAATAAAACAGGAGTATTTAATTTATCATTTCTATATATAAAGAGCTTTACATCAAGGAACCATTCACCGATTCACCCCCCAGTGCACGCAACTCAGACACTGGGGGTGAGGTGGGTTAAGTGTCTTGCCCAAGGACACAACAACACCATTTATCTGTGGGAACTGGAATCGCACCGCCGACCTGTGGGTCATCCATCCATTTTCTTCTTCTTATCCGGGGCCATCGGAGAGGCAGGTCGCAGAGGCACTCCCAGTTTAAGCAGGGTGGGACTCCCAAGGTTTCCCAGGCCACCCGAGAGACATAGTCCCTCCAGTTCCTCCGAGTCTTCCCTGCCCTCCTCTCTAAGGGACAGCGAAACCCTCCTCAGGGAGCACACCCTGAACAGGAGGAACCACCTCAGCTTTCGGCCACTTGGCTATCTTGTCCCTTCGGCACCCAGACATTACCCCTTTCGACTTGTATCTTGTCCTTGACCATAGACCATAGGTGAGGGTAGGAACGTAGAAAGCAAATAAAATGTAAAGAAATTTAATACAGGGTTCTTTCTTTGTGTGTCTTTAGTCACTGTATATATATTATAACATAAACATATATATAATAGCTATATAATACAAATACACACACATACACAGTGGATACGACCGCTCTACCAGTGATGTTTATTTTGAGACTGGGATTTGAACTGCCAACCTTCAGATGAGAGAATGAACACGCTTCCAACTGAGCCACTGTCGCCACAAAGCACAAACAGATGCTGATAATGAGGCTGGTGCAGGTCTTATAGAAGTCGTGTTATTGTGATACATTTGAGCTAACGACAAAAAGTCACTATTTTTGTGTCGGTTTCATAGTGACACAGTTTCTTCTCCTTATTCCAATAATCCCTCTGCAAGAAAATGGACTGCTGCTCCTTAAAAGACAGTTTATCATATGCCACAAAGTGAACTTTTATAAATAATTCATTTCAGGTAAAAATGAATTCTAAGTGTATTAGAATAAGACCTTTTCCTCAGGAGCACGTGTGTTTTTAAACTTGGATTCTGCTCCCATTTCAATTTATTCTGCTAAATTAGTGTGTTAACAACTCGTACACAAAGAGATTTTTCTTCTTTTATTCTCTTTTTTTTCCCGTTCTCTGCTTCAGTTTATTACAGTGGTGGCTGTTGAAATTCTGCTTGTAAAATTTTGAGTTGAGACTATAAGCAGTGTCTAAAATCAAAACTAAACTTCTTTCTTTGCACGCAGGGCCGGTCCCGTATAAGCAATAAGCAGCTGCTTAGGGCCCCAAGGCCACTAGAGGGCCCCCAAGAGCCCATACATTTACATTTAAAATAATACAACTATGTAAAAATATACTAGAAACAGTGCTCGGGTGTTTACAGCAGCCTAAATATCCCTCTATAAAGATTACATTTGTTTTTTGAGCAGGGACATCCACAGCCGAGGGGCCCAGAGACATCTTCAGCTTAGGGCCCCCTGAAAGCTAGAGCCGGCCCTGTTTGCTACTTTAATTTTAAAATTTAAGATATTCTCCTCGTTTTCCCAATTTGTTATATGCGCAGTGTACTTAAAAAAACACTGTACCTGCTTTTTAATCTCTTAAAAACATGGAAAAACAGAACTACTTTACTTTCCGAACTCCAAGTCGCACTTTTTTTTATCACTTTTTTTACTCAGATGTGATTTATATGTGAAATATGTTTTTTTTTTCTTCATTATTATGCATTTTTTGTCTGTCATTTTAAACATTTTGTGGCACTCCAAAGTTCTGCAGCCAGAGCATCCTAATTATTCACTGCAATAAGTCATAAGCACCTGTCATATCAGGCCAGAGCAAAGTTTTGCCTTCACAGTAATGCTACAACGTCTACTAGCATGCTAACTGTGCACTTCTTGAATCTTTGACAATAAAATGCGTTGTAATTAGATGCGATTAGAACTTATTTTGACTTCAAGAGCCACATATCTGCACAACTTTTGCTCAAATACATGAAAAAGTTTGGTCCTGGCCCTTTAACTAAAGACATAGACGATGCATATACATATTATATCATTTTATTTCAGTCTCTACACTGTTATTATTAACCACCCAGCTCTCCGAATGAGGTCATACAAGCAAACGTCCTGTCTAATGCGCACGCCGGCCTGGAGTGAGCGCGGTTCCGGTTGGGAGATGCCCCAGAGCACCCCGAGGGCCCAACTGTCACCCTTGCTCAGTGCCGTAATTAGGAGCCGTACACTTCCATTGCATATGCACACTGGACCTACACACGCAGAGATGGGTATCAAGGACGGGCAGATTTAGATGGACATATTATGAAAAGTTGACTTGAAAAATGTTTGCTTGTTTTCCTCGGCTGTCTATCCAGTGGCGTGCTTTATGGAGAATCACTGTGTTTTTTCCATATCTGTATTTCAGCCTGGTCTTGGTCCTTGTGTTTGTAGCGACTGCTCTGCTAACCTTGCTTATAATGTCACATGAAATATGCAGAACAGTATGAAAAAGCAACAGCAGGCAGAGTAAGGTGCATTTTTTATACTTAGGTGTAAATTCGGGCTGTGAATTTGACTTAAATACAGAATAATACAGGCCAAGCTACAAGGCACTGTACTTTCTTGTATTCCCTAGACCGACTCGGAACAGAAGCAAAGAACGCTACGGCTTTTTAATGAGAAATAGCAGTAACACTTCAACATCAATGCTGTACCAAATCTGGCAGTAGTATCAATAGATGTGTCAGTATTTACATGCAAATATCAACCAAAATCACTGTCCCAAACCAGGCATATACTCCAAATGTTTGCATCTGTGCAGCCAAACGGTAACTTGTGTGTTTGACTTTGCAGCTTTGAGAGACTGTCCTGGACTCGGACAACAGGTTTCCATGGTTACAGGGGGAGGATAAGGCTCGATGCTGAAGCTCAAAAACAGTTGTTGGCTAAGGACTGACGAGCATAATGTGTGCAATATGTTTGTATAGAAAATGTATCTTGCGTCAGTGTTGCTTCTTGAGTGTGTTTTTGCTGACTTCTCTCTATGTATTCAGCGAGGGTAGAGTGCTGGGGTTGGCGTCTAACATTCACAAACATATTCAGCCGTCACTCGGAAGTGACACGTTTGGGTGCATACTTGTTTTGACAAGTTTTGTGCGTATTTGATGCCGGTGCTGTATTGTGTTGGCAATGTCATGGATGCTGCTGTTGTCCCTGTGAATGCATAGTCTAGAGTTTAAAATGTAGAAAATATCGTTACTATAGTGGAATGTTATTCGTAATCCTACATTTACCTTTAGAATATAAGAAATAAACTGGCATAATGTGTGTAAGACATTTGTGTGTCATTCATGAATGATACAGTGTCTCGTGTGAACAGTCACAGCTCTTCACCTGAGAGAAACATTTAGTCAGTCTGACGTAAAGGCAGTGACTACACAGAGTACACAGAGTACACTGTGTACACTGTGTACTCTACACACTATACGTACGGTTAAGTGTCTTGCCCAAGGATACAACAGCAGCATATGAGAGCCCCTGTCCTCAAATAATGTGTTTAACTTGTGTTTAACTCTGAATTGAAACAGATTAGGATCAATATTGTGTTTGAAATGCTGGTGCTGACAGGTGGTCAGAGCTGGTGGTCTGCAGTACTGGACAGACACGTATATATTATTCATCCTTATATACTGTATATAATCTGTTGTTGTGTCAAAATGACAGTTTGCATGTTGTGAAAGAATGGCAGAGCGGCGAGAGTGGCATCCTCCAGCCAAATATTAATAATTGAGCACATTTCAAAGCTGATTCCCAGCAGAGAAAACAACATTATTTTACCTGTGGCTGCTTTGACAGCCTGTTCCACCGATGACAGAAGCACATTCAGGGACTGCAGACGGCTGCTGTGTTTGGGAGAGTGTGTGTGTGTGTGTGTGTGTGTGTGTGTGTGTGTGTGTGTGTGTGTGTGTGTGTGTGTGTGTGTGTGTGTCTGTGTAGAAAAAGTCTGGAAGATCTGTCATTTCTTTATAAGTGCAATGTGCTGGTTCTAGCTCCGGATGTGATGCCTATACTTTACTCTCCTCGTCCGCACACACACACACACACACACACACACACACAGCTCTCTCCTCTCCCCCCTTCGTCAATCACTCTTCCATTACTCCCTCCATCAGCGTTCCTCAGCACTGCGTTTTATCCCTGCTCTTCAGTATCCATTCCACTTCATTCCATTTGTCCATTTCTAAATAGCCCTACTGTATGTCTGCGCATAACCACGTCAGGGAGCTAATAAACCCCAATCCAGAGCCGGCAGCACTGCAATTTCAGACGTGATCCGGGAGGAAGGAGAGATTGGAAAGGGAGATGGCGTACAGGGCCAGACCAACAGCTTTTTATCCTTAAGCTAGATACAGTAACTCTGCTCTGGCTTCTGTCAACTCCCACTGGACACAAAGAGCACCTCCTGATTCAGTTTACTCAGATTATGTCTGTCTCCCATGGCTTAATTTTTCCCAATATACAAATTTATGTTTAGTATATTTCATTGTAGTGCTGTTAAGTGTACCATTGTTTGCTAAACGGATTTAAAACATTTTATAGATTGGATTTATGGTACCTTAATGGGTAATTTGGGGAATTGAAATGCTTTGCTTAGGCAAGACGGAGCGATAATTGTTTTCAAGTTGTGTCTGATTTGATAGAATGTGGAAGTAAATCTGACACGAACCGGCTCTAAAAGTGTAAAATATAAAATAAACAACCTATTGAAAGTCAAATAGTTATTAATATTTATTACGCCTCGGTTTTAGTATTAGCGAGACTCGGCAAAAGCCCCATAGAGATAAAACTGGACAAGAAGTAGTGACGCTAACATCTTTATCTTCACATTTTCTTCATGTTGTACAGGAGGAGAACTGTCAAAGTGTGTTGCAATGAGGCACAGGGTCAAAATGATCACCTCACATTCATGTCTTAAGAAAAATACTTGACAGAATTGAAATTGAAAAGGTTGTATTGCCAATTTTAGTACTGTCTATTCTTTTTTGGGTCAGTTTGTTGCATTATGTCCATAGACTGTACATAGGTAACCTGCTAAAAAATAGGAAGTGATCGTGGCCGCTTCCAGCTCCATTGGCTCTGGCTCCAATTCACTTTCTATTGAATTCAGACTCGTCATTCTGATCTTAAAATGTTAGTATTAACCCGCTCTACATGATCCTCGTATTTTTATCTCACTGTTGTGTCTGTAAATCAAGATATGAGCATTAATAGACAAATCAGGCGCCTTCTTTCCCCATTCCTGCTAGCGTTAGCAACAGGTTTGATTGACAGCGTTGCTAAGTGTCTACTCCCTACTAAACCAGAAGTGCGGGCGGGAAGGGGGGTTACCTTCACCAGCCTCGCTCCTGATTGGCTCTTTGGTTGCTATGATACCCGTGGTCAGATTTCCAAATATGAAACTCGACTCCAAATTTGCCGCTATAATCCGTAGCCTCCATTAGCAGTATGTGATCTCCACAGACCTGACTAGTCCCGATTTCTTCCTGTGGGGCGATCTTAAAGAAAAGGTTTTTGTGAATAAACCTCAGACAATAAACGACTTAAAACGTAATATCGAGGATCAAATAAGAGCTATAAGCCGGGAAATGTTTTAAATGTTATGCAAAGTGTGTTGGATTGGGCTGTTCAGTGCGATTAGGTCATTTTTACTTCTCCTAGTTTAAGTCGCGATAAGTTCAAGTGTAAGTGAACAATTATAACCGTATATATTGCCAAAAATCTGGGAGGGTTCACTTTACCTCCTGCTGATATTTGGTGAGTATATTTTAAGAATTATAGGAGCTACTGAAGATTTAAAAGTGTCAGTGACTTTTGGGCCACCCTGTATTTCACATATAAGTCGCACCCCCGGCCAAACTATGAAAAAAGCGCAACTTATAGTCTGGAAAATACAGTTTATATCACAGTTAAAATACATATTCTAGTTCTTCACACTAAAGTCAACAAAGCAGACGCACTAATAAAGCACAAATATATCCTGTGTAGCTTGAATTAAATGCCAGGGAGAAGCGGTGGGTTTTCAGTGTCGTCTTAAACTGCCTTAACGACGGCGAGGATCTTTATATTCTGCATCCTTGGAATACAGCCAAAAGCAAATTATTTTTAAGAGAGCTTTCTTTCAAGACAAACTTTGACAGTTGGAAAGCATCATTTTTATTTTTAGCTTCTTTTTTCCCCTCGTAGCTTATCATTGGCGTTTGCTTTTTGCATATATTTTATTTTTTCCATTTCTCTTGGCAGTATATGAAAATACAACCTCACATTGAGCTAATGCTGGAAATTTCCCAGACAGCTTTTTAATTGTTTCATGGTTTAAACTTATAATTATGACAATTCCTTGCCATTTATTTTAGTATGTATCAACTTTGTAACTCTGATTACTGCCTTTGTTGATGAATAGGGTCTAATCATGGTCTGAAAAAGAGAGTTCTGTTTGGATGAGCATCTGGCAACATCCCCCAAATCATGCAAATGACTTCGAGACGGCGATTTGTAATTTTTATATTTCATTACTTCACGCTCTTTAGTACATCCGCTCTTCACCCGCGATTTGGAGCCCGAAGTTGTAAATTATAACGCTGTTGGGCCAGTCACGATAACACGTTTTAAAGCACGATATGTAGGTACTTCGATAATATTAAAACTACTGATACTATAACAATAAAATAAAACAAGATGGGGCGACAGTGGCTCAGTTTGTCCGAACGTTGATGGTTCGAATCCCGAAAAATCAGGTCTGTCAGGTCAAGTCCACTGACTCAGAGGTTGGCGGTACAATTCCAGCTCTCACAGATGTCCTTGAGCAAGACACTTAACCCGCCTCGCCCCAGTGTCGACCTGCACAGGTGTGTGATGTGTGAGTGATTGGGTGAGTGGTTCCTTAATGTAAATAGACATTAAAAAGCCAGAGTTGCGTTAAATAAATCACACTTTTACAGCTTAACAAAAAATACCCCAAGTCTCCCTATTTTTACGAAGAAACTGTACAGACGATAAATAAAAAGCGTATTCTCTGGACGATAAGTCGTTCTCTTTTTTCATAGTTTGTCTGCGGGTGCGACTTATACTCAGAAATTGTTAAAATATATAATTTCACATCTTTGTTACAGTCACATTGAGGCCTCTAGGCTTGTACCAGTTTCTCCTCGTCCTGTACCACTGAAAATGTAAAATTTCAACATTAAGATCATTTAAAAGACATTTGAGAAAGACTGAACAAAAATGTCCTTCATAAGAAAATGTTATTCTGCTGAGTTTGACGACGCAGAAGAGGAAGTGGGTTGTTCAGAAGCGACACAGAGGATGAACAATTCAGTGGATTTAGTGATTTGGAGAGAGATCCAGAGTAAACTTGTAGCTTGTTTTTTCTGCTTTATGTGATTAACTCTTAATATATTATGTGAACAGACCAGACATGTATTCAGTTCTGTCGATGCTTCATGTAGCTGAATAAATATGTGTATTCAGCCTGTTGTTTTATATTATTATAACTTGCCTTTAAAGATAAAATGTCTGGTCTTGGTCTCGGATTTTGTAAAATAAATGTGCGACTTATAGTCCAGTGCGACTTATATATGTCTGTTTCATTATTATGCGTTTTTTGGCTGGTGCGACTTATACTCCAGAGCGACGTCAATATTTCGTTTCATATATTGAACGATAAGTCTAAATGCTGTATATATAAAAGTTTTTAACATTTCGACTGTCCTTGTGCAAGCCGAGCCTCTCTCTTTGTATTATCTCTAGTTGTTCACAAGTAACAACAAAACGGGCTTAATTTTTTAACAAAATTGACATTTTTAGATAATTTGCACATCGGTATTCCTCTCCTTCCTCAAGCGTGTTGTTTTTGCTTCTTTCAGCGTGCCGTTGAAACGCTTCTGTCATGCCTATGCCTTCTCAGATACGTCTCTCCTCTCCCTCCTCGCAGGGATTAATCCTCTTCTCTCGCTCTCCCTTTCCCTTTCTCTCTCCTTCGCTAGCTGTAATTATGTCCTTCTTCAACACATCTGCACTCTCTCGCCTGCGCGCTCACAAATATTTATTCCCTTTTGCATCTGCCCGCACACGCAACTCACACCCACGGCAAGCCTCATCGAATCATCAGTCAGCCGCTGGTGTTGATATGACAGAAGAGAGGAGTGTGGTCTGCCAAACAAAGTGAAAAACATCAAGAGACAATAACGGCGGCAGGAGCAGCATCACGGCCCGCTCTCTCCCCCTCTCTTTCTCTCCGCCTGCCACTGCTAGCGAGCTTTGTTAGCGAGCATTTTGTGTGTGCAAGGGAGTGTTTTGGTGCAAAGGGAAGAAAGCCAGCAGGCAAGGCGGGATCCGGGCCACTGCCTTGTTTTGATGTGGTCATGCTAATTAAAAAAAAGAGTGTTTTTCAGCCAGCACCAAGGATAAGGCACACACATTAAAAAGGTGCATCGCGGAATAAGCTGTAAAAACAGTGTGTGTTGAGGAACGGCACAGTTGAAATTGAGTCTTTGCTTAAGAATAACAAAATATAGTTGACCTTATTAAACTACGTGATTGACACACTTTTTACACTTAATAACTAACAAAACAGGCTGTATATGTAAATGGACATGGCTAACCTGCTAGGCGCCGTGTTCCACAGAGAAAGTGAGCTTAAGTGTGTTTCCAGCTCCATCGACTCTGGCTCCAGTTCATTTTTATTTATGGAAAAAAACAAAAAACAGTACAGTACAAGACATAACAGGACTTGACAAGAGATAGAAACATGCAAAGGAGACAAAGAAACAGACAAGAAAATGATAAACCTGGTACAAAGCACAGGACAAGAAACGGAAATAAAACTACGATCAGAGCTTGGGGCGGGTTGAGGGGGTCGGTTGAGGGGGTCGGTTGAGGGGTCGGTTGTTGGAGTGGTTTGAGGGGCTTACAATGAGCTAATGTTTTACTATTGAGCAGGTAAAATGAATGAATGAGTGAGTATAGTTATGATGTTAAAACTAGTTTTGACATTCAGTTTCAGGGTTGAGCCTCCATTCTCCTTATTTTTTCCCTTCCCCCCTTTCTTTCCTCTTTTCCTTTCTCCCTTTACTTTTTTTTTTATGGCTCCAGTTCACTTTCTATTGAAAAGCTGTCATCCCTCTCTCTGTAACGGCTGCTGTCAGACTCGTCATTTTTGTCTTAAAATGTTCGTATTACACAATCCTTGTATTTTTATTTCGCTATTGTGTCCCTAAATCAAGATATGAACATTAATAACAGACAAGCCTCGATGAGCTTCATTTAACTGGAGCTGAACGCCGACGTCACACTCCCTCAGTCCACTTCTTTATCCGGTCTATGATAAAAATGTACAGCATTTATCCATAAGCTCAAGTTCAACCCACGTCTAGGGCCACGTTTTTACAATCCCACTCTCCATTTTGCATTTTGTGTCCTCCTACTCCTTTACATTTGGTCATATATCCACGCCGCCTCGCGTTATATATAAACTGCACTGCATCCTTAACCTTTAAAACTCCCAATTGCCATTCTCGTGTTGTGTGAAGTTGCTGCCTTGGTAAACACATTGGCAGACTATGAGAGGAGACAGGAGGAGAGGTGGTAGACGGAAGTGCAGCCGCAGCAGCCGCACAGGGAAGAGCTTCTTTGGCTGTGCTTTAGACTTTAGACTCAGACGACTCAGACAGGGCGGTGACGTCAGCGCCAGCTTTACCGAGGACAGAGGGATAGAGGCGCAATCAGAGGGACACCGGAGATCGGCGCCCGAGGGGAGTTGGGGATGAGCGAGATATTAAAATGGGAAGCGAGGAGCTAAGGAGACAAGCAAGCAATAAGAGACCCACCACATCTATATCCGGGCGCGACTTTGGAAACTGCGGCTAAGTGGGTTTAGGGTAGATAAACAGACACAGAGCAGCCAGCCTGTGAGACAAAGAAAAGGGATGCAGGGGGAGGCTGAATAATTCCTGGGTGGAAACGGTGAAGACAAACGCAGAGGAAGAAATTGGTTTATTATCTGGGCTTTAGAGAGTGAAGCAAGGAGAAACAGAGCGGCAGAACCAAAAATAGGTGAGGGGAAGAGACAGTGATAGCAGAAAGGATGGGACATGAGCAAGGGGAGATTATGTCAAGTCTTTGCACTACGGCTTCTGTTTAAAATAGCTTTCAATAACCTTCTGTGGCGCATGAGTCAGCTGTGAAAAGTCCCCCACACCGGAGACACTTTTGGCACTATCGTCAAGTGGAGATAAACACAGTCATACCGCCGACCCAAGAAAAGTTCAGATTTCTTCCTGAACTATTTGCATCTAGTCTCGGTTTGTGTTTATGACGGTCTGTAAACGAGGACCATGGCGTCTGAAATGGAGCTGTGTGGGGGAAGGTGTTCAAGAAATCAAAACCCAATCCCCCAAAACTAATCAAAAACTTGTCTTGAAACTATATCCTCATTTGAGCAAGTATCTATACTGAACAAAAGAATAATGTAATAATATCCAGACTATAAACTCAGTGGTGTAGAAAACAGAATATTCTCTTGTCCTTGCATCAAAATCAAGTCTGAAATGTTAAAACTGTGACACTCTTAGAATCCTGATATTAAAGCAGACCTGTTATGCAAACTCAGAAAGTCGATTTTGCATAACTTAACCATGTTATAGTTGTTTGCACTCACCGTTTACTCACCCGAGGTTGTATTTGGAGTGATTTCTGCATGTTCGAGTGATCTTTAATCGCTCATTTTCAAGACATACTGCCGATCGATCCCCGTTTTCACCGCCAGCGGCACACGCCCACTGTTCTCTATTTACTTTGTTCTCCAATTTATTTTCTCTGTTGGTGATATGGGTAGGGTTCAGCAGCGTTGCGTGGTCATTTTGGTACGAAAATGTGCTGAATCTTTGTTGTGGCGACATTTACGGCGACGTCAGCTTTTATTGGGCATCAGGGTTTTCTAATGCAGAAGGAAGCGGACTTGTTTTCTTCTATTAAGTCATTTTAGATGAATATAATGATTTAAAATTAATATAGCAATGGTCCTGTCGTGGAAATTATCTGTAAAATAATACCAGAACATGCAAGAGGACTACTGACAGACAGAGTTTCTGCTGCAGTGGGCCCAGAGCGATGAGGTGAAGACACTTAAATACTATCTTAATGAGGGGTGTGAGGTGGACCAAAAGATGCAGGACTTGGGGCAAGTTTAAGGGTGTTTATTGCCAGAACAGACACAAGACAAGTGGCGGGAGAACATACGAGGAGCTGGGTCCAGAGGTGCAGGGAACAAATGAGACAGGAATACAGCCGGTACCGGGAGACAGGGTCGGAGACGGGAGTCCAGAGCAGTGCAGGGAGGCTGGGTGCTGAGCGGGAACACAGGCAGGACCCGAGCAGGACACCAGGCAGACGAACAGTGAGGTTGAACAGGCAGATGATCTCGCCCTGAGAGGAGAGTCCTGGCTCCTCTTATCCTCCCGCAGGTGGTGTTGATTGCACTGATGAAAAGCAGGTGCACGCATGAGGAGCCAGGAACTCCGCCCAGCACCAGAGACGGGCAGGTGAGGGAGGAACAGAGCAGACACAGGAGGGAGGAGCAGGCAGGGATCATGACAAATACTGTCTGAGGTTCAAGTACAATCTACATTCAGGTCAATCTGGCTGGAGGTTTGACCCTCCCAGCCCAGAGAGGCAACACCTCCACATTAGCATCTGAGAACAGGTGAGTATGATCAAACAACAGACATGTGAAATAAAGTTACCTACCTCCTGTGAGACTAAAGGATTTGACAAACGCTAGTGTGGCTTTCAACACCTCTTGCAGTTTATCATGACTAAACCTTCTACCACAGTCCATAGATGTCCTACATTATAGCTCCAGAGCACACGCCAGCACAGTAGGTCTGCTGTAAACTGGTTAAAGACGACTTAGTCACTGAACCAGCTAATCCCCTGCAGGAGAAGCGTTTTCAAATGCTGCCGAGCCTCACCATATTCCCACGGCACAACCTGTGTATTAAAGTCAGCTCTATAATTCATGGATCCTTTTCCTCTCTCTAATTTGATAATGATGAGTGGTGATGTCATAAATGTTTCCACACTCACAGATTCACACAGAGGTGTCACAGAGGTGCACCACGTGACCACATTATGGAATGAATCAATAAAGGATTTGTTGCAGAGCGCTCACATGAATTATTTATCAGGCTGTTGTATGTGTGCCATATTATTAGAATATGTACAGCAGCGGATGTAGAAAAGCACACGGGTGGTGGGATGGTTCTGAGCATGGAAACATTGGAAATTACCATACGCTAGTGTTAACAAAAATGCACACCCAGATACTAATCGATACCGAAACTAGTATCACAGGACTTTTCGGGCAAATCCAGAATGATCTCTGTGTTTTTTATGTCATATATATATTGATTGTCTGGTTTCCACATCCTCCGTCGCGTCTCAAACCTGGTCAAACGTGATCGTGGAATCAGATGGGGGTTTTTTCAGTGACACGTGTGAAACGAAGGAGCTCATTTACTATGAAGTGTAACCGAATGTATATCATATATGTGTGTGTGTGTGTGTGTGTGTGTGTATATTAGAGTTATTCTTGAATCTCATTTCTCATTGGGGTCGATTTATCTATTCAGTTGGTTAGTGTTCTGTTCAGATCTAGCTCCCACAGATGCTGTTCGTTGTGTCCTTGTGCAAGACACTGGAACCCACCTCCCCCAGTATCTGTAATAAACTGGTTATGAATCTGTGTGTGGTCACCTGTGATTTAACATGCCTTGAAGGTGGAAATCGCGCTGTGACAGATTCACCATTCTGCTCAGAAATCACTCATCGGGGGCGACAGTACCTCAGTGGTTGAGTGTTTCAGATCTAGCTCCCACCGATGAATGCTGTCGTTGTGTTCTTGGGCAAGACACTTTCCCACCTCCCCAGTATCTGATAGTTGTACCTGTCTTGATGTATCAAGGTGGAAACAGCCCACATCTTCATATATTTTTCTCAAGTTTTGTCAAGAAGTTTGTGTATTCTGGACCCCGGGCAGACATAGGACCTTTGCTGAATAGTTTTACAATGGTCTGGCTGTAGCTGGTAACATCAGATCGATGCATCTTGTTTAGTGAAAATGATGTACTGTGTTCTTGCAGAGGAGTGATTTTAATCATCTTTGTTGAAGTACTGAGGTTCTGTTTGTAAAGGATGGACGAAATGCCAGTGATTCACTTCCCTTTGGGTCAGACACAAAAACGACCAGAGCAAAAACTAAAAATGATTTGCTACTGTCAGAAAATAATCCAAAAGTTTCAATTTTAGATCGTGATACGTCAAACCTAATTTTCATACCACAATGGAAAAAAACAGTAATAGTAGTTTCTTTAATATTATTATGTGATCTGATACATCAAGATCATGCTAAAACTAGTCAAAAAAGGTCAAAAAGGGGGAAATTATTTGGGGAAATACATTTTTTTTGGACAAACATTGTGATTAGATTTGTGATTTACATTTTAATAATGGGATTCTGCTCAAATATCACATTTTAAACAGAGGAAGAAGAAGAGCCAAAAAGACTGAAACACAAAAATCACATTTCCAGGTTTGCACTGATCTAAATTACAGGGTGAGGCAGGAGGTTTTGTTGTTTGTGGAGGAAATGATGGTACTTCAAAAATTGCAGTCTTTGCGATATGCTAAGTTTGTCCCTTCAGATTGCAATTTCGATTTGATTGTGATTAATCTCACAGGCCTAGAAACAACATTTGAAATCTGTATCTATTTTTTTTATACTTGTTTTAGCATTTTTTTGGCAACTCCCTGTATAAAAAAGTGGATTATGGGAATGTGACGTCACCCACACACGATCAGCCCCTGTCATAGCAACGACAAAACACAATTCACGTTCATATGATGTAAAAAAGTATGAAAAATTGCACAAAAAATCTGTGAAATAGCGAGACTGCAAAAGGTGAACCATGATATAGTGAGGGACAACTGTACCAGGATCATGTAGAGCAGGTTAATTTTAATTTTAGGACCAAAATGACAAACCTGATAGCAGCAGTTACAGAGAAGAGCGACAGATTTTCAATAGAAAGTGAACTGGAGCCAAAGTCGATGGAGCTGGAAGCGTGCCCATGATCATTTCCTATTTGGAAAGCGTCGGCTAGCGAGTTAGCTACGTCCATTTATATATACAGTCTATGCTCTATATATAAATCCATTTGTGCTTGTTTTTCTGCACACCACACTATTACAGCTTTTTCCGTCGCTAGTTTTATTTCTATCGCCCAACTTCAAATCCGGGTCATCCCAGTGGCATGTGTGTGCTCTGATTCACCACTTTGATCCAGACACTAGTGTTGGTATGTGGCCGTTCTGGACAAAGTTGTGCCAGAGTGTCATTCTGCGTCGCCCCCGGTCCACAACGCCAGCGCTATGACAGGTGAGCGATGATGGAGGCGCCGGGGCAAGAAATTAAAAGGCACAGAGGCGCGAGGAGTGAGAAGACTGGCGGCCATTGTTATTAGAATATGAACGTCACAGCCACGGAGGCGAAGATGGAGATAGCTTTTCTAAAGATGACCATAAGCCATCGCTAGACCACTGGGCAGTAACTGACACCAGGCTGCAATCGTTACTGAAGTTCAAATTAGTACTGCAAATGTAAGACAAAAAGTTAAATTAGCTCCCATGCATATTTCATTATGCAAATTGGTGAATGATACAGTGAGGAGGAGAAACTTGAGGCGTTTGGCGTTCGGCTCATTAAAAATATCTCAATGGGAGAATGGGAATGTTTTTAATGTAAATCTCGGTGTCTGACAGGTGCACTGAGAGGAGAGAGTGGAGAGAGGAGTAATAATTGAAAGAATATATTCACATGAGAAGAGAAATGGTTTCGTAATACCCCTCAGAATACACACATATATTCAATTTATGCAATCCATCCACCTAATGTGTTAGTCTTGGCTTGTTCCAATAATTATTAACAGTGAGGAGGAGTGCAATGGAGATAAAGCGTCACCTTGTATAAGCCCACAGACTACATTACTACATGTGTCTGTCTGGTTAATTTATGTGCTACATTGTCCTGCTCTCAATTAGCTTTGATTATGAAGAATGGTCACGGCCAGTGTAATCATAAAGACATAAATGACATTTTTTACACATTGTACGGAGGAACAAAAGCCTTCCTCCTGCAGTGTTGTTAGTAACATGCCTCAACAACACCCTTCACCTGCACTAATGTAACACGGAGATAATTCACACTGTCAAAACATGGATTGTGCTTACAGGACGTGTTTGTCTTAGATTAAAACTCAAACTTGTGAATTATTGCTTCTCCTTTTCGGCCTGGGATGGTCACAATGAACTCGATTCAGCTTTTTTGAACGAGAACGAATCTTTTTCTTCCTCATTTTTATTCGTTTTTACACAGATTAACACTGAACCTACACAAGAATCAACACAGAAGCTGAGCAGGCAACACGAGTGAGACTTTTTTTTTACATTTTTACATTATTATTACGTAGTTAAACGTTTTATTTACGACTCCGGTGGGTAAACACGCTCCCATTCTCAATTGAAACTATTTTAAACAGAACTGGTCATCTCTCTCTCTGATTAGTTTGTTGCTAAGTTCTCACATTGGCTTCTGTCATATAAAGAAATAGCAAAAGTCACAGCCAATGACATTAAATTACATTGAAAGTACTGGTGACTCTTTATAAAAACTGCACTTTCGATGCCTCAGTACAGCAGGAACAAACACATGAGTTATTATAAACCAGATGAATTAACTATTGGTGCTTTATAAGGATAATTAACGTCCTGGGACCTGGCGGACACATATGTGGACAACACAATTTGGGTTGTTTTTACATCGTCAGGTCCAATCAGCCCAAATAACAAAGAGAAATTAATAAAGAGCCTAAGACGGACCAGGAGACCAAAGAGACAGGACTCCGGGAAACAGAACAGAGTTTATTTGTAGATATAGGAAACTGAATGAAGACAGTTGGGAGCGGTGTTGTAGGCAGTCGTCCTGGAGCAGGTCGTGGGTCACAGGGTCAAAGGTTGGGGTGTTCATACCCGACATGGAGACCTGGGTCGGAGTGGAACCACGGTGGACAGACGAGCAAGTACACCGGGCATGACATGAAGATGACAAGATGACCTGGCCCCGAGTGTCAGGTCCTGGCTCTTTTGTCCTCCCCAGGTGCAGCTGATGCAGATTAGGTGCAGGTGTGAACGGGAGGAGCCCAAATCTCCGCCCAGCTCCAGGCTCAGATACAGAAGAGAGGGGGGAAAATAGTGCAAAACACACAAAAAAAACCCAAATCCTGACAAAGAGGCAAGACCCGTGTAAGAGCTCAGGGTTTAGGAGGTTTTAAGGTATAGTTATAGTTATAAAGTGGTACCAAGTGCTAATAAAAATAAAAAAAAAACATAAATAGGCATGCACCAATCCAACTTTTTCAGTTCATGGCTTTACGTATCTGTCATTACCCGATATCAACCAGTGCAGAGACATTTATTAACTTTAAACTGAAATAAAATAGGACAAAACTGATCCAAATGTGTTATGTAGCTGTTATTTATTCCTTAAGTAATTACAGAACAGCTTTGTGTCAATAAAAGTTCAAACATAATGAGACTTTCCGGGCCAACTCCAACTTGTAAATCGTCTTATTACATGGATTTATGTGTCCGACCAGGATATCGACTGAACCGAGATCCGATTCACCAGATTTTTAGGTATCGGGTCACTGCATCTGTTAACTTAAATAACACTGACCCAAACAAAATGGTGTCACATTATCGTTAAGCTACTTACTTATTTCCACCTGCAGTGTCTGGACGGGCTGATTTACCAAAACCATTAGAATGTGCATATATAGTTCTCCGGGGAGCAGCGGGTATAAATTCCTTAAGCAACATAACAACTGACACGTATTTGAAAGTGTATAATACAGACTTTAATATTTATCTAATCACCTTTACTTAAGAGCATTTCCCTCACCTCGCTAATACACGCTCACCTCATGTATACGTCTACCTAAGTGTGCTAATGAAATACTGAAACACATTTAGCCTGTCAAAGGAGAGGGCCCCCTTGGTGATTAGAATTAATTATTAGAAGTCTGGGCCACACTACTTTTAAAGCCATAGGTTAGCGTGCTCACTGCTAATGCAAAATAGTAAAGAGAGACGCAAACACTCGAGTCGTCTTGTGTGATTGCCCCTCAGCTCCTTTGTCCCTTGTTATTTTTTTTGTTTTTTTACCCAGTACAGTGGCTTCGTTAGTGGATGTACAGTGAGAGAAGATACTGTGTGCTCCTCCTCCTCATCAGTCTAATCACATGTGTCAAACGCAAGGCCCATGGGCTAAACATGGCCCGCCACGTCATTTTATGTGGCCGCGACAAGGTAAATTAAAAGGTATGACTGTCTTAAAATATCAGTTTATCAGGAGATACACAGTTACGCAGATGTTTTTTTCATATCTATGTAAATTCATATGCAATATTTGTAACTTGAATAAGTCATAAATGCAGAAACGGTTAATTAACAAGATAAAACATGAGTTACATTTATACTGTCTTACATTTACATCTGGCCCTTTGAGTGTAACCATTTTGCTGATGAGTCTAAGGGTTCTTCCTCGCACATGGCTGATGTTGGGGTCACGGCGAAGCAAAGCAAGAGTGGTGCATCGTTCTTTATGTTGTATGTAGGTGGGTGGTGCTATGAGTGACGGTAATGAGCTTTATATCCTGCGAGGCCTGTCACGATAACACATTTTGAAGTGGGATGTATTGATGAAGTAAATATAGATGATAAATGATAATACTGAAACCGTCGTTAAGTTTTGTTGAACTGCATTAAACTGTTTTTAAATGGTCAGTATCATTACATGCCATGAGCTGCAACAAATGAAGGGCAGAATGAAGCAATAACTAGCCACAGAAGTGACTTTTTCGACCCTCTACACCTCAAATCTTATTGTATTGCAACAAAAATACCCCAAAACTCCTCACTTTTACAAAGAAACTGTACACACAAGTCTAAAATATACTGCCCCAGCTTCCATATATTGAACAATGAATCGATACAGTAATGATCATGACAGGCCTAGAGGTGATTATTTTGTAAATTTAGTTCATAATTCAACTTTCTTCAGCTCAAAACTTTAAAAATGACCAAAAATTGAAATATGGACTCAATAGAGAGGTGTTCTGGGCATGTCCCACCGGGAGGAGGCCCCGGGGAGGGACTATGTCTCTCGGCTGGCCTGGGAACACCTTGGAGGAGCTGGAGGACGTGTCTGGGGTGAGGGAAGTCTGGGAGTCCCTGCGACCTGACCCGGGATAAGCGGAAGAAAATGGATGGATAAATATTGTTCCATCCATCATATACTGAAGTCGATATAGTCAGTATCATAAAAGTCCTATACACTGATAATAATTTGTGTTTTTCTTTCTCTTTTCAGATGCAACAACCGAACGCAGTGTGCAGTGGTGGCCGGTCCAGACGTGTTCCCCGACCCCTGTCCCGGGACCTACAAGTATTTGGAAGTCCAATATGAATGCGTGCCATATAGTAAGTATCTTTTACAGAGTATTTCTTTTCTTTTTTGTAGTATTGGCGAAACCCCCCCCCAAAAAACTATGAAACTAGGGCAGCGTCTGATTCACTCTGTCTACACCATTGCACCATACAGCGGTAGCAGCATTGTTAGCGGCGGTGTACCATACAACCAGGGACTCGAGCGAAATGTTCTTGTCGTTAATAGATATTTGACAACTTTGCAAAGTGTCAAACCGACTTTTCACCGCCTTTCGCATTATAATTACCAACAAACTATTTTATATTAATCAAAAGTGAAAGTACTAACTGCTTACACATCATAAATTAGCTTGATGAAAATGTTGGTTTCTCTTTTAAGACATAATTACAACAGATGCTAATGGAGAAGGCTGCAAACGCTCACATTGGCCAACCTCTCTTAATTAACTTACTTAACAAAAACATTGGGCTAAGTGTCGAAAACCATTCACTAATTAGCTTTATTTCATGGTCCACTAGTGCAGGCCTATGCAGTGAAAACAGATCTGGAGAGGCTCGGGAGTCAGTTTGGACATAGCTCGGTACTAAGACTAAGGAAACGTAGCTGTATTACTGCAGTAAAAGAAAATTCTAACTGTCAACTGGACAAAAAGTTGTAGGAGTGAAGGCAACTTTATCTGTATAGTACAATTCAGACACAAAGTAATTCAAAGTGCTTTACAGAATAAGAAAGACATAAAATCACACAAATCAAACATGAATAATCACAAATGATCATCATAAAATTAACACTAAAACAGAAGAGGCAGAATAAATCTCTTCCAGTCACATGCAGCGAAACAGAACCGTTTGGATTTAAACATTGTCAAAGTCGAGGCCTGTCTCACATCTTCAGAAAGAATGTTACAGGTTTTAGCTGCAGAAAACTGAAACACTGATTCTTCATGTTTAGTCCTGGTTTAGACCTGGTTCAGTTCTGGTTTAGTCCTGGTTTAGTCCTGGTTTAGTCCTGGTTTCGTCCCGGTTTCGTCCCGGTTTCGTCCCGGTTTCGTCCCGGTTTCGTCCCGGTTTCGTCCCGGTTTCGTCCCGGTTTAGTTTTCGTCCCGGTTTCGTCCCGGTTTCGTCCCGGTTTAGTCACGGTTTAGTCACGGTTTAGTCCCGGTTTAGTCCCGGTTTAGTCCTGGCTTAGTCCTGGTTTAGTTCTGCTTTAGTCCTGCTTTAGTCCTGCTTTAGTCCTGCTTTAGTCCTGCTTTAGCCCTGCTTTAGTCCTGCTTTAGTCCTGCTTTAGCCCTGCTTTAGTCCTGGTTTAGTCCTGCTTTAGTCCTTCTTTAGTCCTGCTTTAGTACTGCTTTAGTCCTGGTTTAGTCCTGCTTTAGTCCAGGTTTAGACTTGCTTTAGTCCAGGTTTAGTCCTGGTTTAGCCCTGCTTTAGTCCAGGTTTAGACTTGCTTTAGTCCAGGTTTAGTCCTGCTTTAGTCCTGGTTTAGTCCTGCTTTAGTCCTAGTTTAGTCCTAGTTTAGTCCTAGTTTAATCCTAGTTTAGTCCTAGTTTAGTCCTAGTTTAGTCCTAGTTTAGTCCTGCTTAAGCCCTGCTTTAGTCCTGGTTCAGTCCTGGTTTAGTCCTGCTTTAGTCCTTCTTTAGTCCTGCTTTAGTCCAGGTTTAGTCCTGCTTTAGTCCTGGTTTAGTCCTGCTTTAGTCCTGCTTTAGCCCTGTTTTACTCCTGGTTTAATCTTGGTTTCGTCCTGGTTTCGTTCTCAGAGTGTGAGATGTTACAGTCGTCTAACCTACTGGAGACAAACACATGGATAAGTCTCTGTAAATCTGGTTTTGACAGTTTACCTTTAGTTCACCTCTTGAAGCTGCTTCTTCAGTTCTGGTCAGATCACTGCTGGACACTGCCTTACATCTGTCTGAAGGGAGGAACTAACTACACTGAAGCTAACACACTCCTACAACTTTTGTCCAGTTGACAGATTAGATTTTTTCTTTCACTCTGGAAATGTAAATCTGCCTGTCACTTTTGGGTAGATTTCGGCACAAACACAGTATCTTCACTCTCAGAACTGATTGAAAACTCCAGCTCGTGCATGGCTGCGTCCCTCTGAGTTCATATGAGTGGTTGAGTGATGACACTATACTCACCGGGAATGTCCTCGGGAAGGATGTGGAAGAAGAATGGTTTCAAATGATGACAGATGGCCCAAAGACCTCTGACCCTGCGATAACAGTCAGTGAGGTTGTGTTCGGCCGAGCGTAATATTCGTGGGACCAGGGAGGCAACATCTCCAACAACTGTGAGAATCTTCCAAAACTGAGCCAATATGGTGGATGATAGATGGGTGGAGGTTAAGGGTGGAGACTAGGTTGATTTAAGAGCTCATTTTGGCCCCGGTGGTAAAACTATCTCGACTCGAGGCTGTGCCAAAAGACAGTTTACAGAAGCGGGCTGTTTATGGAACTGCTAAATTTCATCATGTCAGACTAGTTACACTGGTGGAGGGTGATTATGCCTGTTTTTACCACAAGTGGGTGTTAGTTCAAACAAATCAGAGAAAACGTCCTTTCTTACACTATATTTTTTATATAGTCGACATGAGAAGAACGGATCCTTTGAAAAGTAAACACATTTTTGAATCACGTCCCTAAATATGAGCTATGGCCTTGGGATTTTCCCCATTTGGACCAGACCACTGGTAGCTGTGTAACCCAAACATGTCTGAAGAGCTTTCTAAACCTGTTTTAGTGCTAACTTACCAGGGGCGGGACCAGGGGAGGGGGAGGAGCGGGACGGGTGGAGGCTTGAGGGGGCACTAGCAATGGTCACCCCCCACAGCGCCTTCAAAGATTTTTGCCCCACTTTCATAGCACGTCCAATCTTGACTAAAAATGTTGCTCAAAATGATACTCAAAGAAAAAAAAAAAAGTATAAATTAAAATAAAAAAAAAATCAATAGTAGCTTTTTATTATTATATTTTTTATGTAGTATTATTATTATTATTATCATCATCATTGTTTGCATTTATTATTTTATATTATTTGTATTATATTAGCATTTACTTTTATAAAAACAGGCCTTAACTACATTTAAACTTATTAACATAGTAGGGGGGGGGGGGGTTATGCTCCATTGTTAAAAGTCTCTAAATCAACCTGTTAAATGAGCATCCACACTGTAGACCAGGGGTGTCCAAACCTATGGCCCGGGGGCCAAATGCGGCCCTCGGACCAATTTTTATTGGCCCTCAGACCTTCAGCTGAACCGGCCCAATTGATCATAATCAGTACTTTTTACGGCAAATTTGAGTAATTCTACCAATAAAAACTGAATAACATCACGCTGCATTGTCATTGTCACACTACAGACCTAATATTAATATTTCAAGCCTTATTTAAAGTAGAAGTCAAAACTATGTTAAATGCACCATCAGAATTATCCACTGTATCGACCATTGGCCCTCCATGTCGAATATTTTTCAAGATATGGCCCTCGGTGAAAAGAGTTTGAGCACTCCTGCTTTAGACCCTTAGCTCCTCCAACCAAAAATGTATAAAGTAACAGTAGTCGACAGAAATATATAATTATGTGTTCAAACTATGTGTATTGTAAACTGCTACAGCTGCTACTGCTCCTAAAGGTAGAATAAATCTATATTCATCGAGGGAGGATTTCTGTAAACTGATATGGTTCTTTACACCACAGAAAATAACAGTGTGATCCATAAAAGCCAGGACCACCAGTTCTGTGGTTAGCACTCTAAACAATTTGCTCACAATTTCCAGTTTTTTTTTCAGATTTTCTTCAGAATCCTTTGTGAATAGTTAAAACGGTTGCAAAGTACCTTCTTGTTTGGAGGTTTTTGTCGACTTATGATAAAAGCAAGATCCAGAGAGGCTATTTGCTTCATGCTCATTAAGTCTCATAAATCATAGCTGCCTCGCTGACAGTTCCTGTGCATTTGTCTTGCCGTGTCTGTATATAGAGTATAGGGCTGGCACCAGGGCCCATACAGACAGCCCTGGCGATCTCCCACACTGAACCATTCAATTATGTGTGCCTAAACGGCTCTTGCCTGGCGTCTAGAATGACCAGCAGATTAAATAATAGGACTATCAGAGCCCGCGCTGGAGCAGATGGAAACACAACCTGATACCTGCTTAATGCCTTCACCTCCACACACACACACACACACACACACACACACACACACACACACGCCTCATTCACACACGCCTCACTCACAAAGCCTTCAAAACACAGGCAGGTCTTATTATTTCTTTTATTTGAACCGTGTTTGCTTTTGCTACTTTTAATATTCAACCCATTCAACACATTATGCAAAATCGACTTTTAAGAGCGTCTTTTAATTGTTTCCCTTCCTCATTAACTCACTTAAAGGGGTTATTTTGAGTAATTCAAGACTGTTCGAAAGGCCCGACCCCCCTGCACCCCCGCGGCTCTGCGTTTCTGCTCTGTGGTTGCTACGTTCCAGTTTTTTCAGCAGTGGTAGGTAGGATTTAGGAGCTTTAGTTCACTATTATGAACTGCAGATTTTCACAGACGAGGACGGCAGCGTGGTCATTTACCTGCTTGTTACAACTGCGTGAAACGATGAATCGCAATCAGATGTTTTTTTTGGCATTTCAGTATAAAAAATACACAGAAATGAAACTCTGCGCTCATGTCTAGGTTATCAGCAGCTGTATATAAAATAGTTAAAATTAAAATATCGCAGGTCAAAATCAGAGCCGTCTTTCAACATGAGAGCTGGATGCTGACGATCCTGACCGAAATAAATTAGCAAACATTAGCATAATAAGCTAAAGAATAAAGAAAAACAGCAGACAATACAAGTGAATAGCAACTTCGACCTGCGAGTATCTGAGAGCTTGATTTGCTCCTGGTCCAGTTCCCTGCTTTGGGTGTGTTTAGCCATGAGAAATGGTGCAGTGAAAAATCAAAAAAAGGGTGAAATCCTTAGACCTCGCCTCGCCCTTTTTACACGGCTTGTTCGAGAATTCAAAAACGTCTTCATGGCAAAGGCCTTTACCCCAGCTCCATATCAGGCCCTTCAAATATTAATGAAATCAATATGCTCCAAAAGGCGTAATAATGTGTGAATCTTAGAACAAGATAGTTCTGCTTGTTGACATTCAAACAGGAGATTCTGGCGGCTACGTTGAAGCTGTGAGGCTTGACATTGCAAATCAGTGCCGCCGACTGCTTAGTTTTCAGAGATATGTTTAAACAGGAAACGAGACTGTAAAAAATGAAGTGGGGCTTGGTCAGATGGAAGCAGGTTTTCTGTGTGTCAGCGGAAGTTATTTGACCAGTTAGTTCGACAATTGCGTCTCTACTGTTCACTTCTTACAGTTTAGTTTGAAGCATATACATAAATGCTCAGTGCTACCTGCAATTGTGTCCTTGAATGCGTTTTATCTGTACAATATATTCCATAAAACAAACTGAATCATAAGCTGAGCCGACAATGGTACCACAGACTGTATAAACAAGTGGACTGAGCAGGGCCGGCCCCAGCTTTTAGACGGCCCAAAGCTGAATTTACCTCTGGGCCCCCGGCAGCAGATGCCTCCTGGCTCAGCTATTGGTGATTCACATTTGACACATTATGACTCTGCTCTCATCACCTCGACCAGTGATATTTGTGTTTATATGACCAAAATCAGACTGAAAACGTCCAGAATGTCACAACTACCACAGTCACGAGAACAGAACACAAACATGTGAGGGGGCGGTCAGAGGATTTTTGAAATTCTAGACATTTTATCTTAATTTCTGATGGATTTTAATATGTTGGCGACAGTGGGCTTAGACTGACATTATAAAGGTCCTTGCACCGGTGTGAACACATAGCTGCCCTCACCTCTGCCAGACTCTAAAACAAATGTAGCAGCAGCAGATATTTAGCTACTATAGATATAAAACAAATGTAATAGTTTGAGAGGGATATTTGGCTGCTGTGAACACATACAGGTACATAGTGCAGCATTAATATCAAATTGTTACCTCATCGATTGCTGCTATAGTGTACATGTCTCTGTTGTCGACCACTGCATTAGGAAAGCTGTAATTTCTAACTGAGTTTCCATCAAAAAGAAGAAAAAATTCAAGGCAAATTAAGCTGAGTGAAAAAAACAAACAACAAAAAAATATGTGGCAATCTATAGTGTGAAATCAAAAGTCCCCAAAAAGAAAAAAAAAGAAAAAAAATGGCATTTCAAATACTCCTGCTCCATTCTATGTGTCCAATAAAACTTGATATATTATTTTCAATATAAAAGTAGGTGCTCTTGGGGGCCCCCTGCTGGCCTTGGGGCCCTAAGCAGCTACGTAGTCTGATTACAGGCTGAACCGGCCCTGGGACTAAGTGAGTGTCGCCCATAGTGTTCGGCTCCAGTCAAATGAAGCTCATCGAGGCTGTTATATCGGCTAATTTGGAGCTCCATATTTGGAAATTTGACCACCCGTATCATAGCAACCAAAGAGCCAATCCGAAGGTAACGTTTCTGTGGGTTTATAAGATTCAACTTCTTCTGTTCCTTTTGTTCATGCCAATAATGACAAGGCAGATAATGGTTGGAACATGTATTTATGTTAATTGTCTCATTTTTTTCTCTGATGCCAACAAAATGAAATGACATGAGCACTAAATAAATAAAAGATCATGTTATATTATCCAAATCTAAGTTCTCTGCTGTGGACATGTCCTCTCTCCCGCTGCACTAAAATCCAAGCGCGCTCTGTTCACTGCTGTATACACACTGTAAACAAATCTCAGAGTGGGTTGTAATACAGGTAATTAAATTATGCACGCTTCAGTTTTCTCAGAATTTCTCCCCTCCATCTCCGCCCCATCTTTTTTTCTCTCAGATTTTTTGGCTTCCCGACTCTTCATCTCCCCTCCCCACACTGTAGGCTTTTGGCTGATTTCCAAAGTCTAAAAATCAAGCGCTCTCTCTCTTTCACTTCTGGCTGTCGGTGGTATGAGTGTGTGGCGGTCGTGTGCCAAACTAGCCAACTAGCTTTGGCAGTAATTAGCCACCTGTGTATACGTGCTCATAGCGCTGCGTGAAGCCTATAAATATCCATACATTATCACACTAGCATGAAGAGCGCTGTTTTTTTTCAGCAGCTGTCTATACGCTAATCATCAGTGCATATTAAATCAAGTAGCGAGATAGTGGGTGTATGTGATGCAAAATGAAGGTCTAGAAATAAAAATCCATTAAATATCCCAAAACCATCTTTTTTTACAGGTGCAGTGTATAGGTTTTTTGGAAATAGAAAGTTAAAACCATGATTCAGAGCAGTCTCCATGGAGATAGATGGGTTTTATGCCGTGCTGTGGAGTGTTATAGCCAAAGGAACGACACAAGCAGAATCAGGCACTTCCCCAGGTCAAATAAGAGTCAGGTTTGTGGAGATGCAAGCAGTGAAGCATATATTTCAGTGCAATAAGAACAACAAAAATGAAAACTAATTAAAAGTCAAATATGGCTTTAACATGTTCACTTATTGGTTATATAAGCAGTTTTCATGCTTTAAACCGGCATGTTCAAACTGTGGCCCAGGGGCTAAATGCGGCCCTCAGACCTATTTTTCTTGGCCCTCAAGCTTCCAGGTGAATTGGCCCATATTACCTTAAACAGTACTTTTTACCGTACATTTCTGAAAATCTACTTTAACAAGCTCGTATCAGATATTTAATGTGCTTCACTGAGGATGTAGCATGAATAAAGTCGAGTGGTTCAGTTTAACTTGTAATAATAACTTGATTTGTAGTATTCACTGTGTTGGCGACCAGTCTATGGCCCTCAGTGTTTTTATGCGTGGCCCTTAATGAGAAAAGTTTGGACACCCCTGTGCTTTAAACCAACCTTGGGTGCTTTACATTTGACATTTACAACTAGAAAACTCGAAATTCCAGGTGCTCTAAACCCGCTTAAACTCTATAATCACGTAGCCATTTTAATTCATAAAAAAAACATGCTTGGAGAGGTTTCAGTTTCGTCATTGTCACCGAGCGCACTCTGGACAACTGTCAGGAAGTAATTAGCCCACTACCACATTTAGCGTAATAATCAGCTAGCCACTGATATGTTATGCAATACCCACGCAAGCCATTTTAGACAATGGGACTTCGCTTGACAGGAAAGCTAATTAAAAGATAAAAATCGCCTCCTTGTCTGTCCAATTAAAGACGTCTGCCAGATATCACCTTGGAATAACTTCATCACAGCGATAGGAAAAGACGCTGTTTACATGCACGTGGCGAGGAGGTGCGAGGAGGTGGCGAGGAGGTGCGGAGCGACTCTTAACGCCGCGCCTGTGTGCTCCCATATGCAAGCAGCCAGGGGAAAGATGGACAGGAACCAACTAGACAGAAGGAGAGAGACAAGGCGAGGAAGCGAAGGCAGTCAGGACGAACACTGAAACCAAGATAGGAGGAAAAATGGGTTAGACAAGGCCAACAGGCGAGGAACAGAACGCAGGAATTAACTGATAAAAGACACAGGGAGAGGTGGACAGGGTCTACGGGATTGGATGTGGATGGAGAGATACTGAATGGACGTAGGATGATGCAGAGGAAAAAGCTGGATAAATGTATTTGGGATTGTCGGTGATGTGAAGCCAAAGCTATTTCGAAATGCAAATTACTACATTGATTACTGATCCTCTACTTTGTTTTGTGCCTATCGGAAAAGAAAGAAGGCCAAATGGAAGGCTTTTGGGAATTACTGCAGGCAGGATTTAAGTGAATACAATGAGTGACACAGTACGACAGACAGTACATGATGTCATACTTTTTTTTCCAGTTACATAGTACTTTGCCTGAAATAACCAAAAAGCAAATGCACAAATGTTGAACCTTATCATTATCTGTCTATCATAGTTGTCCCTTCGTGTATCGTGGATTTTTTTTTGGTGCAATTTTCCAAGCATTGTGTTCTGTGTCCTGATTGGCTAAAGGACTGTAGACCACTGTGTTCTGCGTCCTGATTGGCTAAGAGACTGTAGACCATTGTGTTCTGCGTCCTGATTGGTTAAAGGACTGTAGACCTGCGTCCTGATTGGCTGGGACTGTTCTGCGCGTCTGATTGGCTAAGGGACTGTAGACCACTGTGTTCTGCGTCCTGATTGGCTAAAGGACTGTAGACCATTGTGTTCTGCGTCCTAACTATATAACAACAAAAAAATGTATGTTAACAATATTCTTTTGCCTTCTTCCACCTGTATTAAAAAGTATTGGTGATTTTCTCCCAGATGGGGGCGCAAGAGCCAGATTTACCTTGTGATTACATTGCACTTTCGCTGAAATATCCAAAAGGTAAATGCACAAATGTTGAAATTGATTATTTTTATTAGTGACTAGACCCAAAAACTCACTGTATTACAACAAAAATCTGCATTTGAACAATATTCATTTGAGATTTGTTTAATATTATTGGTCTATAGAATGTTCTGGCGTCATCTGAAACAACAGATAGAGTCAGTTCAGTTTGATTTATATAAAGCATTTAAAATACAACTTAAACTGCCCAAAGTGCTTCAAACAAACATCACAAAACGCCAAACAGATATACAGAAAATACATCACATCGGCAAAGAATACCACGTGTAGCTCGAATTAAATGCTAAATGTGGAAATTCAAGTGGTGCCAGAATACAGGTAATTATCTTCCATTTTGTAAAATTAAAAGTACAGTAGTTCTCAACCATTTAGCTAAGATTATTATTACTGTTTATATTATTATTTATTTCTACTGATGAATACAGACGTAACACTGCGCTTCTTCTCTCCTAATCGTGTGTGGATACTACTACTACTACTGGATACTACTACTACTACTACTACTACTGGGTACTAAGAAAGGCTTTTTGCTGTTTTAAAGTGGAACTATTCTGCAAAATGGACTTTTCAGAGCTTTTAACCATGTTATAGTCGTTTCCTCTTCTCATTTACCCTCTAGAAGTTGTTTTTGGAGTGATTCGTGCATGTTTGAGCGATCTTTAATTGCATATTTTCAAAACGCCATATTACCAATCCATCCTCGCTTTCACCAACACTGTGACGTACGCACTTCATTCTCCAGTTTTATTTTCTGAATCGATGCAGGATTTGGCATCGCCGCGTAACCATTTTGGCACAAATTGGATCGGATACAAGCGGCCGAAATGGGTTTCCTCTGCAGGGTGGCTGGGCGCTCCCTTAGAGACAGGATGAGGAGCTCAGTCGCATGGGAGGAGCTCGGAGTAGAACTGCTGCTCCTCCACGTCGAGAGGAGCGGCGGCTGAGGTGGCTCGGGCATCTGTTGTCAGGATGCCTCCTGGACACCTCCCTGGGGAGGTGTTTCGGGTATGTCCCATCGGCACTGGAGGGACTATGTCTCTCGGCTGGCCTGGGAACACCTTGGGGTCCCACCGGAGGAGCTGGAGGACATGTCTGGGGTGAGGGTCTGGTCTGGTAGTCCCTGCTTAGACTGATGCCCCTGTGACCTGGAGGAAGAAAATGGATGGATGGATGTATGGATGGATGAAAAAAAAAAAAGATTGGATTGCAGATTTGTTCCTTTTATGAAGTTGTTTTAGATGAATATTGTGATTTAAAATGTGCAAATTATGACAAAATGATCCACGGGTGTCATAGATTATAACTACACAGCAGACACAAGCACAATAGGCTGATTTAATAACATTCATATTACTTTGTGCATGCATACTTGTACTGAGAAACAAATCTCGCTGTATTACGCTACATGAGCCCGGTTTGGAGTAAGTATATGCGCCGTGTGTGTTAACATAGAAGCTCTGAGCGGAGCAGTGACGAGGGGGGACGTGGAAATGTGTTCAATAAATGACCTTGGGCTTAGGCGGCGGCGCTGATTGGAAAATGTGAGATCCGAGATAATAGCTGTCACCACTTACAGTCTGTACATACATGAGCGCGCACACACACACACACACACACACACACACACACTGTCCGCTCTCCCGGCCCAGTACCTCTCTAATAAACCATACGTTTTCAATAAAAATGCTAATTATCTTTATACCATGGCACAGTCAGGTTAATTCTGCTTCTGTAAAAAGGAGAGGGATTTTCTAGGTGTGAAATCAGGTTTTCTCACTGCAAGAAAACTATGTGTTTTTGCTGAGATTAAATGCAAGGATTTCTATAGGGTGAAGCTCCAGCGATTGAAAAACGTGTGGGTTTACAGAATGAAATACATCCTACTTCTCTGGAGGGATCGATATGATAATAAAAATGACAAAACGGCCGAGAAAAGCTTTGGAACAATGTTTTCTTAGAGTTTACCTCATCCGTAGTTGTTTTATAGCTCATTTAAGCAAGAAACAAAGGAGGACGCAAACCAACAATGGATCCTCAGGTCGGTAACCTTGAAAACACCTTGCGATACCAAAACAACAGCAATTTTTTCCCTGGATTGGCCTAAAAAGGTTGTATGGGAGATTTACGAGGGGGATTAAAGTGAAGTCTGGAGGTATCAAGGAGTCTGGCGAAACAGCAAGTAAAAATACAGATTGAGTGACATTTGTTTGACATTTACAGTGCCATGTGGTAACACTTGTTGCTGCCACACTGTTCATTTTAAAGGTCCTGTATTACACAAAATTGATTCTTGTGAGCTTTAATCCAAGTTAGAATGTTACCTCAACCAAAATATACCCACTGTTGTGTTTGTTTCATCCACACATGTTTGAGTAACACTTATTATTAGTCTGACTACTTCTCCAACGCTTAAAACGCTCTGTTCCACCTTCGTGATGTCATGAAGTGGTAGTTTTCAAGTTAACAGCGACGTTTTACCAATCAACTAAAACCAGGACTAAACTAGGACTACAATATTACTAAAACAGAACAAAAACAGGACTAAACCGGGACTGAACCAGGACTAAACCAGGACTAAACCAGTACTGAACCAGGACCGAACCAGGACCAAACGAGGACCAAACCAGGACTAAAACAGGACTAAACCAGGATTGATCCAGGACTAAACCAGGACTGAACCAGGACTAAACCAGGACTAAACCAGGACTAAACCAGGTCTAAACCAGGACTGAACCAGGACTAAACCAGGACTGAACCGGGACTAAACCAGGACTAAACCAGGACTAAAATATTACTAAAACTGAAAAAAAAAACAGGACTAAACCGAGATTAAAGCAGGACTGAACCAGGACTAAACCGGGATTAAAACAGGACTAAACCGGGATTAAAACAGGACTAAACCAGGACTAAACCAGGACTGATCCAGGACTGAACCAGGACTGCACATAAAATTTAAACACCAGGTATGCACAAAACTGGAATAAAGAAAAACACCATTTTGTGCAGTTATACACATACATGTATGAACCAGTTACATGTGGCTGCAGTAGTGCGGAAGTGAATGAATAATGACTATAGTGTCGCGCTTTGAGAGGATTTGACAAGGGCATTACAATTATTAATATTCATTTATCAGCTGGACAAATCGTAGAAGATGTTTGTTAAATTTGCTCATTTGCTCTGGATCAGACCTGGACGTGTGTTAAACATGTAAATGAAACAAAACACAACTCCAGGTGTATTTTTCGACGAGGAAACAACATTCTACCGCAGATCAGAAAGTAGCGTAGTATGTTCCCTTTAAATCTATTCAGTGAGGAGAACTCGGGCTGTCCTTGCTGCTGCTGCTTTTCAAAGATGACTGTGAGAGATAGTAGAGATTGCCATGCAGTGGGATTCATTCATTTTCTTGGCTCGTGTATTTAACCAACCTCTTTTCAGAAAGTAGATCTTTCAAAAAGAACATTTTTCACTTCCTGACAAAAAAAAAATCTGATTTGCGCTACACACATTCACTGTAGCTATGCAAACAGTGGCAACAAAAGCTACAGAGGTCAGGTTTACAAGGCCAAACAAAGTTAATTTAATCCATAATGCCAACATCTTTAGAAGAAATAGTGAAAGGCAAAGATTCGACACGTGGAACATCATTTTGACACATACTGAGACTATTGTGTATGAGTATTTTCCAAACGTTTGATTTTCTTTGTCCATGATGGGTTAAAACATCATTGGTCGAGCTGTCAGATCCAGGTTGGCGGTGCGATTCCAGCTCCCACAGGTCAATACTGTTGCTGTGTCCTTGGGCAAGACACTTCACTGGTGTGTGAGTGTGTGAAGGGATGATATAAAGCACTATATAAAAATCTGACCTTTTACCAGATATATTTGGAGAATTGCATTATTCTCAGCATAAAACTCCTTGATTTAGACATGGGACGATAGAGAAATTTAGTCATGATTAACAAAATAATTGCGATTAACGATTATATCACGATAATGATTCAAGTTGGTGGCAGTTTAAAAATGTTGTGGATATGAATAATTATCATTTTTATATTATGGGTAGGTCCATATTTAAAAGAGTTATAGTAGCGTCCATACATCCATCCATTTTCTTCATCTTACCCGGGGCCGGGTTGTGGGGGCAGCAGTCTAAACAGAGACTCCCAGACTTCCCTCACCCCAGACACGTCCTCCAGCTCCTCTAGTGGGACCCCAAGACATTCCCAGGCCAGCCGAGATACATAGTCCCTCCAATGTGTCCTGGGTCTTCTGCGGGAGGAGTATAGCGTAGTACTGTATTTTGTTATAAGTGAAAACAACATTGATCTAGCAGAGAACATTACAGATAAGTGTCTTTTTTCTGCACATTCTGGTCATTTTATCACGATATTATTGTTACTGTCCCATCCGTACCTTGATTATCTCCATTTTCTGCTTTATATGATTGACTTTTGTCCACTAGGGGGCCGCTTGTGTGTTGAGCCGTTGTCCACACACGCACACAAACAACCATCTACGCACTTGTTTTAGCTTTAACACGATCTTCTCCAGTGATTGCTTATTTATTGGGACTTGTGCACAGCCACACCAGTTAGCATGCATTTTTCATGAGCTCCACATTTAATGGTTGAGTCTCTGTTGTGTGCATGTCCCTTCTCCGGGTGTTTTACATGCTTGCGGTTTGCTGGGAGTTTTAGCTTTAAGATGTTTAAGAATTTATGCACATACCACTCAAAACTAGTGCAACTGTGCTATATATAAACACCCCGGAAGTTTTTCCAAATGTTTTTCCCTTTGAGGACTCGGCTTACATCCCTCAGATCCTCCCTGCCTCCTCTCCTCTCCTCGGCTCCTCTCTCCTCTCCTCTAGGGACCGGTTCCATTCAGCAGTTCTCTAACGGTCTTGAAAGACACAAGGGCAGTGCCTGTAGGATTAGGTTTCTGCCGTGTTCACATTCTCCCCAGATCCCCAGGGAGAGAGGTGGAATGGAATTTATACGGCACCAGAAAGTGTGCCATTTTGATACCAGCACGCGACGTCGGGGCTCAAAGGATAACGCTTTAGATATAATAGTGAAGAGAGAGCGCTGGGCAGTTAGCTCCACTGTGCATTGATGCTAGCAGAATTTCACATGAAAATTGACAAAGAGCATCCAACCTTTGCAAAATGATTTAAAGGTGGGACTTTTTTAACAGGTCAAAGGAAAAGAAACCCTGGTGAATTTCATGTTCGCTGCATGCTAATTGGATCTACAAATTGGTTATGCAAATGTGTTGGATGTACAAGGTGTCCATCACGTCTCTGTAAATGTAATTACAAAAACAATTGATAAGATATATTAATGCATTTTGTTCTGTTGTACTCAGTGGTCATAAACATTTTTAAACACATTGCATTCTTGGATTTCATGCATCCTGTTGATTAAAGAGGCATCGTGTTGAGTGTATCCCAAAGAAATGGGTCCTGCTTTAGAGAAGGTACAATGTGTGTCATGGTTTATTGAGACAAAATCAGATACACAGACTCAGCGAAACTACAGAACAAAGTATGGAAGCAATGTATGGAGACAGAACGAGAAGTGGGTGACCAAGAACATCTGAGGTGCCCATATAGAGGTGTATTAAATGAGGTCAGACCACTGAGTCCAACAGAACAAGTCGGATTAAGATATCTGACCAACTGCCTTTGTAAGACGAGACTTATCCTGCATTTGTCTCCAGTAGTTTAGACGACTGTAACGTCCTGCTCACTGGCCTCTCCAAACGAGTCTTAAGACAGAACAGTACATCCAGATAGAACACTGCTGCTCGGGTCTGACTAGAACCAGGAAGTACTTCACACATGTGTCCTGTGCTCAGGTCTAGAACCAGGAAGTACTTCACACATGTGTCCTGTGCTCAGGTCTAGAACCAGGAAGTACTTCACACATGTGTCCTGTGTCTCTGGTCTAGAATTAGGAAGTACTTCACACATGTGTCCTGTGCTCAGGTCTAGAACCAGGAAGTACTTCACACATGTGTCTGTGCTCAGGCCTAGAACCAGGAAGTACTTCACACATGTGTCCTGTGTCTCTGGTCTAGAATCAGGAAGTACTTCACACATGTGTCCTGTGTCTCTGGCTCCTGTGGCTCAGAGACTTTAAAGCAGCTCAGTGTGAACAAGTCTCTCCATGAACCAAAGAACATCTCCCACATGTGAGAGCCACAAGAACATCTCACACTCTGAGGACTAAACCAGGACTAAACCAGGACAAAACCAGGACTGAACCAGGACTGAACCAGGACTGAACCAGGACTGAACCAGGACTGAACCAGGACTGAACCAGGACTGAACCAGGACTGAACCAGGACTGAACCAGGACAAAACCAGGACTACATCCAGGACTACATCCAGGACTACACCAGGACTACACCAGGACTAAACCAGGACTAAACCAGGACTAAACCAGGACTAAACCAGGACTAAACCAGGACTAAACCAGGACTAAACCAGGACTGAGCCAGGACTACACCAGGACTACACCAGGACTACACCAGGACTACACCAGGACTACACCAGGACTGAACCAGGACTAAACCAGGACTAAACCAGGACTAAACCAGGACTACACCAGGACTAAACCAGGACAACACCAGGACAAAACCAGGACTGAACCAGGACAATCAGTGTTTCAGTTTTATGCAGCTAAAACCTGGAACATTCTTCCTAAAGATGTGAGACCTCGACTTTGACAATGTTTAAATCCAGACTCAACGGTTCTGTTTGTCTGTGCATGTGACTGAAGGGGTTTTATTCTGCCTCTTCTCTTTTAATGTTCATTTGATGATGATTATTTGTGATTTTTTTATGTTTCGATTTGTTGTATGTAAAGCACTTTGAATTAGTTTATGCACCAATGCTGCTGTACAGATAAACTCACCTCGTCTAATCCATGTTTTAATGTGGACGCCTTGTACAAACACTAAATCAAGAATATTTCTGTAAAACGTTGCCGAATCTATTTATTATAAGAGGTTATTTTTTTTCAGACCAAGGTTTAGTTTGTTTTCATACCTTGATGTGCAGCTATGAAAACAAACTAAACTTAATCTGACCAAAGAATCTACTGGAATAAATGATTTGAAGATCAGATGAACCTCGTTGGTCTATTTGCTGAATCTATTTGAGCCGTTTCCTTTTGTGGTTTGAGCTGGTAACATTTTGTCTATGTTGCAAGAAAATATAAATGTCCAGGGTGCAACTAGAATGAATCCAATTACATTTTATGGTTCCACATAGGTCATAGTTGGTCACTGGGGAACCTCATTCATTTATTTTCAAGCAAACGTTTACAAAAATATACACCTCAATATACACTTCGGTTATGGTCGTATTGGTTTTTATGTTAATTTATTAGTGTTTATTTTGTATTTGTGTTTTGCACAAGTAAAATGAAATGGACAGGCTGCACCAAACTGCTCGCTAGGCCTGTCACCGTCACATATTTTGAAGTTTTATACATCGCTGAAGTAAGTATCGACGATAAATGACAATATTGAAACAAATTTATGCCACAAGAGCAGATTTAAACCACAAAAATTGAGTCTAAATCTTGAATATTGCTAAAAAATCATGAGCTGTACTAAATAAGCTGCAGAATTAAACACTGTAGTACTCAGTTTGCATCTGTAATGAGCCATATAAGTTATTAATTCAACATTTTACAGCTTAAATCTTGTCATATAGCCAAAAAAAAGAACCAATAAAATAACCAAAAAAACTCCACTAGCGCAATGAAAAGATGCAAGTTTCATATGGATATAGTGATTATAGTGACGATAAATGATAATACTGCAAACCGTGAAGCAGAATTATTCCCTAAAAATGTTCTAAATGTACGAAATTGTTAAAAAATACCATTAGTTTGCATCTGTAATCAGTCACAGAAGTTATTAATTCAACATTTTATCACTTAAATCTTATTATATAATCAAAAAATAACCAAAAAAGCCTCAGTAGTGCGAAAGAAAAAGTCCAAAAATTTTTCCAACTTTCATATATTGAAGTCGATATAGTGATTATTGAGCCAGGCCTAATGATTAACAATAATATTGAAGCCAAACCTTGAAGCAGAATTATTTCCTAAAAAAATGTCTAAACGTACAAAATTATAAACTGCAATAAATGAACAGCAGTAATGAACATTTAAGTAACGAGTTTGTGTCTATAATGAGCTATAGAAGTTCATAATTCAAACTTTTACAGCTCAAATCTGATTGTAGCACAGAAAAATAACCCAAATGTTCCCGCTAGCGCAAAGAAAAAGAAAAACAGAAGAAAAAACCTGATAAATACTGATATCGCTGCATGTGTCCTGTACGGAATCAGTCCATAGAGTCGTTATTTTGACTGTTCGCTAAAGTTTCGCTGTTCGATGTGTGTTATTCGGTCATGCTCCAAACTCCTTTATACTATATTTTACTGTCGGTACAAGAAATAACGACTCGCCCACTTAAAAGTCATCTTTCAAACCGACTGCTATGAAATAAATAGCTCCTGTTTTATTGCTGATGTATTGTCCTCAGACTGGAGTGCGCTTACATTTGTCTCGCATGTTGCCCTGGTCCCTGCTGCGTTCTCGTCTCACCCGTGTCACATATGCACAGCGCTTTAGTGTCAGCAGCCTCACGCCGCCCCTCCACCCTCCTCCACCCTCCTCCTCCACCCCCCCCACTGGCTGTGCACTTCTCTCCGACGCTTACGTAACCCTATTACCAATCGCACGCAGAAAGCATCCTGGCTCGCTCACAAGGTTAGGATGAAATATGAGTATGATTATGGAGATCTGAGATTGTATTATCATGATTTCCTTATTATTGCATCATTAATCTATTTTTGTCTTGTCTCTCCCTCTCTTTTTTCTCTCCTTTGCATATCCAATGTTCCGTCTATGGCTCGAGCAGAAGTAGAACAAAAAGGTGAGTCTGTTTGCACACACACACACACACACACACACACACACACACACGGGCGGAGTGCTTCGGGGCAGGGTTTGGTGTCACTTTTTGATGCCACTGCCTCAAGCTTTTTATACCTCGACGTCTCTCTCTGAGGCTGAGGCTATATTAAGCCCGCTTCATCTCTGAAACACTCATTACGCACAATCGAGCTCCACATTTTACATTTTTTTTATGTGGCGCAGGACGTCACTAAGCGAAACACGGAAAAATGGAGTGTTGTGATGGTTCATTCGTTATGCAGAAACACACAGTTTGACACACTTTTGGGTTTTTAAATAAATAAGTAATTACAAATAAACTCAAAATCAGGAAAGACAGTGTGAGGGAAAAGATTTGACTTTCACGTTCCCTCGCTGTGACTCAAAGCTCATGCTAACCTTCACTAACAGCGTAAAATATAAAATCAACTACCTGTTTTTTATTTTATTTTATTTATGGAAAAAAAAAAAAAACAATGAGTTAATGTTTAATTATTGAGCAGGTAAAATGAAAGAGTGACTTTAGTTATGAAGTTAAAGATAGTTTTGACATTCATTTACAGGGTTGAGTCTCCATTCTCTTTTATTTATTTTTTTTTCTTTTTTTCCCTTTTTTCCTTCCTTTCTTTCCTCTTTTCCCTTCTCCTCTACTTTTTTTCTTTTTTCTCTTTTTTTTTCCTTCCTTTCTTTCCTCTTTTCCTTCCTGCCCTTCCCTTTTTTTTCCCTTTTCCTTCCTTTCTTCCCTTTTTTCTTTTCTCCCCTTCTTTTTTTTCTTTTTTCTCTTTTTCTCCTTCCTTTCTTTCCTCTTTTCCTTTCTCCCCTTCCTTTTTTTTCCTTTTTCTCCTTCCTTTCTTTCCTCTTTTCCTTCCTGCCTTTCCTTTTTTTCCTTTTCCTTCCTTTCTTTCCTCTTCCTTTCTCCCCTTCCTTTTTTCCCCCCCCTTGTTTTTCCTATTTTTTCTTCCTTGCTCTTCCCCCTTTTTTTCTTTCTCTTTTCTCCTTTTTCCCCGTTTTTTCCCCCCTTTTCTCCTCCTTTCCCTTTAACAACCCATTAAAATTCGAATGACTTCAAATAGATACTACTACAGTACTACTACAGTACTACTACATGCAAAATGACAATTATCTGTAGTAGTGCAAAGAAAATGTCCACACTATAAATTCTGACTGTCCAAAAATTGTCCCAACTTTCATATACTGAATAAATCGATAGAGTGATTATCGAGACCTAACGATAAACGATGATATTAAAACCAATCCGTGAAGCAGAATTATTCCCTGTACAAAACTGCAAAAAACAATGAACTAAGCAACTATTTTGTGTCTATAAAGAGCCATAAAAGTTCATAATTCAAACTTTTACAGCTCAAGAGAAATAGCCCAAATTTTCCCACTACACTAGAGCAAAGGAAAGTTCCAACGATAAATACCGATATCGCTCCATCGTGACTGTCCGACCAAGCTCTGGACAGGAAGTAGTGACGCTAACAGTGATTTTGCCAGACATTACTGAACACAGAGTCATTTCTGCGACGCAAAATGACAATTATCTGTACATTTTATGATCTGATGAGGCAAACGAGAGCAGGAAGGGGCGTTACCTTCAACAGCCTCGCTCCTGATTGGCTCTTTGGCTGCTCGCGGTCAGAACTCGACTCCAAATTGCTCTATAACTGCTCGCTAGCTTCATTTGACTGGAGCTGAACACTGTGGACGACGTCACACTCGCTCAGTCCACGTCTTTACACAGTCAGTGGTCGACCCTAAGTCTAGATAATGCACAAATCTACGTCAAATAGCTGCATTACTGTAAAAAAAAATCACTACAATGAGTTTTGCTACACATTTTTCTATGCCGTTGCGCTGAATGTCAGTTTACAACCTCACAGAGCCAATGAACGCGGGATTACACTGACATTTAATATTCCAGCCATTCCACGTGATGAGAAAATTATTCCGCTGCTGTGAAAACCCAAATCAATATTCACAGCCCTCTGCTTTGGAAGTTATTGAGCAGAATGGGAAAATCAGAGTGCACATCTGGTCTTTGAATGCGACAACATTCCAGTCGTGTTACAAAGGTCCCTACCCTTACTGCAGCTCCCACATCACACATAAAACCCCACCGTGTACTCCACGATGGGAGCAGGGAGCGAGGAGTGGGGGATGACTTATCGCAACAATTGCAAAAACAGCAGGCGATAAAAGATGTGTGGTTCAGACGCTCGTATCTGACAGGAATAGAGAAAAGGAAGAAAGAGTTTGTCGACTAATGAGGAGCTTTGGAGAGAGAGAGAAGGGGGTACAGAGAACAAAATGTGCTATTCCTCTCCACTGCTTTTCACTGTAAGAGCAGCTATAATCTGTTGAATAGACGGCACGCTGTTGCTCCGCCTGAGAATGACAGAGACTTTACAGGGATCATAATAAAGTAAACCTATCCTGCCATTGTCACTCACGGCTGCTTAAGGTCTGGAAACACAGAAGTACAGCAGCTAATCGCAGTTTTATTTGGGAATAAAATGAGCAACTCCTGTACTTTTATCTGAAGTGTGTAATTAACATAACATATTTTCCAGAGTATAAGTCGCACCAGCCAAAAAATGCAAAATAATGAAGAAAAAAACATATATTTCACTTATAAATCTGTCGAATCCCTGACTCAATTTTGAAAAGTAGATACAGAGGCGAAAAGTTACTCCAGTAAAAGTATCATATGAAAAAATCTAAAGTAAATTAGTAAGTATTTTAGGTACGTTTAGAGTAAGTGGTGTGATTATTTATATACAAAAACAGATGACACACATTTATTTATTTATTTTTACTAATAAATACAATCATTAAAAGCATAAAATATTAAATAAACAACTATTAAAATACAAATGAATTCAAATAAATAAATCTACTTAAGTAAAAGTATTTAGGTACATTTAGAGTAAGTGTTGTGATCATTTTTTATTTAAAAAAAAACAAAAACAAAAAAAAACAAACAGATGACACACATTTTAATTTATTCATTTTTTTCCAAATAAATACAATCATTAAAAGCATAAAATATAAAATAAACAACTATTAAAATACAAATTAATTTAAATAAATAAATCTACTTAAGTAAAAGTATTTAGGCACCCATCTAAAATGTACGTTTAGAGTAAAAAGGAAAAGTATTCCACACAGATTTTAAATGTTAAATGTAGTTATGTAGATTTAAAAATATATACATATCTAGGTCATACAGTAGCAATACAAATATATATAGATTTTTTATTTTTTTTTCTTATGAATTTTGTGCATTTATTTTTGCTCAAAGCCAAAACTTTAGTCAGGATGTTTCCACGAACATGGTAAAGAGTAGAAAGTACAAATACTGCTCTCAACTGTAGTGAAGTAAAAGTAAGTAAGTATCCACTGTAAAATTGACTTAAATATAGTACAAATACCTAAAAAAATGCACTTAGCTGTAGTACTTTTTTACATTTCTACCACTGGTTATTAAATACTAGAATTTTGTGGAGTTTGTAGAATCAATCCCTCACAAGTCACATGGTTCAACATTTTTCAGACTAGTTTTAGCAACAGTAGTGACAGAAATATATTGTGGTGAAGGGCTAGATTGTTTGACTTATTTGACACTGTCCCTCTCCTCTTGCCGTAGTGTTTCTCTGCCCTGGGATCCTGCGTGGCGTCTACCAGAGCGAGCACCTGTTTGAGTCGGACCATCAGTCTGGAGCGTGGTGCAAAGACCCTCTCCAAGCCTCCGACAAGATCTACTACATGCCCTGGACGCCGTACCGCACCGACACGCTCACCGAATATTCGTCGAAGGAGGATTTCATCGCCGGCCGCCCCACCACGACTTACAAACTGCCCCATCGCGTCGACGGGACTGGTTTCGTGGTTTACGACGGGGCGCTTTTTTTCAACAAGGAACGCACGAGAAATATTGTGAAGTTCGACTTGCGCACGAGGATCAAAAGCGGGGAGGCTATAATCGCCAACGCTAACTATCACGACACTTCGCCGTATCGTTGGGGAGGCAAGTCGGACATTGACCTCGCCGTGGATGAGAACGGCTTATGGGTGATTTACGCGACGGAGCAAAATAATGGCCGTATTGTCGTAAGCCAGCTCAATCCATATACGCTGAGGATAGAGGGGTCCTGGGACACCAACTACGACAAACGCAGCGCTTCGAATGCGTTCATGATCTGCGGCGTGCTCTACGTGGTCAAAACTGTTTATGAAGACGACGATAACGAAGGGACGGGGAACAAGATCGATTACATGTACAGCACGGACAAGGGCAAAGAAATGGCCGTGAATATCCCATTCCCAAACTCCTACCAGTACATCGCCGCAGTGGATTACAACCCCCGAGACAACCTGCTCTATGTGTGGAATAACTACCACGTGGTCAAGTACTCCCTGGACTTCGGCAACAATGGTAAGAGACCACGCACTTTACTATTTCACCAGAACGACCAGCTAGATGTTAAATGTGTTATAAAGTTGTTTTCTCATCACAAACAGACCTGGAGTTGTGTTTTGTTTCATTCACAAACGCTGCATTTTTATCCCTGGAGAACCTAAAAACCCTTTTCTTCTTTGGGAAATTATGAACATTGCATTAAATCACTGCTATAAATTCACTGAACACTGAAATATCCACTTTTTCAGTTTTAATTATTCTCAAATTTAGGACCAGGGCCAAATTTGACCCATTGGGCTTGCTAATTTAGCCAAAAAGAGTATAAAACGTACTTCTAGACATTCTGCAAGCTAAAACTACACAATTTTACCAAACCGCTAGTTTGCTGAGAAGGCGATTTTGTTTGGGTAGTTTTCCAGCTCAACAGGTCGGCCATCTTGTCACTACCACTGGCTCATTTTAGTTCAATATTCATCCACTAGGTGTCTATATGCCGGGGCCAGAAGTGGCACTCTGGGCTTTTTGAATTTTTTTAAATGAAATTTGACTTTTTTTTCCATTTTGGGCAGCAGCAATTAACTATGGCCAAATTTGACCCCGTGGGTTCTCCAGGGTTAGGCTGAGTTCTTCTCTCAAACAGAAAACTCTCTGTTCCACTTTGTGATGTCATGTGGTAATACAGGAAGTTGGATGATTTCAGCCCTGGAATTGCTGTTTTTTGTTAAACTAAAGGTAAAAATGAGCTGTTAACTTGAAAACTACCACTTCATGACATCACAAGGTGGAACAGAGCATTTTGAACTTTGGAGATGTAGCTAGAATAGTAATAAAGTGTTACTCAAATGTGTGAATGAAACAAAACACAACTCCAGGTCTGTTTTTGAGGATGTAACAACATTATAACATGATTTAAAGCTACAAGAGTCAATTTTGTGTAATATAGGACGTTTAAGAGTAAGTTAGTGAGTTTTTTTTTATTTCTTTTTATGTATCCTGCAAGAAACCTGGATGTGGGTCACGAAAAAGCCACTCTCGAAAATGCAGTATTTTTAGATAACATGGCTCTGTTACTATTTCAGAGCCTTCTTGCTGTGTGGGGGTAAACCTGAGCAGATATTCTCTTCTCCCCATAAGTTTAAACAGAAACGCAGGTGTTGTCCATGTTTGTAACGAGGAAACAGCCTTAAAACATGAACTTAAACCTCACAAGAGTCAATTTTGTGTAATACAGGACCTTTAAACTAACTGCGTCACACATTTCAGCCAAGTCTTCACTGTTTATTCACCTTTAACATTCATATTTTATCATGAATGAAGACGTCTAATACCTCATAAATTTACTACAACAAGGTGTGATGCTTTTCCTGTCATGGACCACACTTATTTGTCGCTGAATACAAAGAGGACTGTATTTGGTAAACATATGTGTGTCACGCTGTTTAACATGGAGGCTTCAAGCTGTGAGTCAACACTAATATTATGGAGACTTTCAAGGAAATGCCAGACGTACTGCATTATCATTTGTAACCACCGTTTAAACCTGGATTTCCTGATTAACACTTTTTGAAGTTTGATATATTGCTTAAGTAAATCTAGATGATAATATTGAAACTACTTAATACCACTGACACCACAAAAACAAATCTAAATCTACAATATCATGAGCTGCAATAAATAAACAGCAGAATTAAACACTTTTCTACTAATTTTTCATCTTTAATGAGTCATACAAGTTATTAATTTAAACTTTTACAGGTTAAATCTGATCATATGGCCAAAAAATAACCAAAAAATCCCAGTCGTGCAAAGAAAATGTAACACGATAAATACTCACCCTTAAAAAATATCGTTCCATCTTTCATGTATTGAAAAAGTCGATATAGTCGATTTTGCCAAATAGATTTTAGACCACGATACGATACGATATATTTCAAATTTAAAGCTAATCTAAAGACCTTTTTATATATAGAAAACCTTATTGCTGATGTTTTTAGCTTTTAGCAGTTTAGTTTTGGTTTAAAGTTCTTGTTTTATGTGTAGCGCTCTGAGATTCTGTGGACTGAAGAGTGCATTAGAAATTAAATGTATTATTATTAGTAATAAATTGATTTGATACAATTCAGTGAAGCATATAGGCTTTCATGACCCTTAATGACCATTTTCACAAAAAATAAACGTTAAAGTTGCATTTATCTCCTGTTTATTGAAGATGAACGAACATAATCAAGTGTTTCAAACTGTTTCACTGGTCAATATTAGTCATCCACAGTTTATACCATCTCCACATTTACATGTAACAGAGACATGTGCAGTTTAACGGCTCTGAAATATCGCAACATATCGACTAAATCACAGCTACGATACTAAAAGTCTTTGTTAAACCACTATCTGTGCAAAGCTAATATGAAATACACCTATTTTAATGTCAAATGTTCTGCAGAAACACATTTGTAGCCACACAATTGTAGTGCTGTGGCAGAATAAATTGGTAAAATATGCAAAAAAATACATTGATACATCAGCCCACGATATCGATACTGTATCATTACATTAAACAATACGATATATCGATATTTCAATATTTTTGCGCACCTTAATAGTCATTATCGTGACTATTAGGGGTGTGCAATACATCATTTAGTCTGTATTTCTGGCTGTTAGTGGTGATATAGGGCTAAACAGAGCTACACCATTTGTCTTAAAGAGGTTTAGCAGGTTTAGGGAAGTATTTAACATCTCACACAGTTCCAACAACTTTGCAAATTTTGGGAAATGCCCTATTGTCTTCCATCTCGTTATATCTCAGCGTCAGTGTCGACACGTCGGCCTCTGGATGTCTTAAATGATGTTACCGTGAGTGTGAGAGCGACTGCCCCCAGCCTTTCCTGCTCTACCTTCATTTCCTCTTCAGCCTAACCAATCGTAACGCATTCTTCATAAGTCCAGTCTGCGTGGAGACAGGAAGGACACGTCGTATGTTTTACACTGGACGTGGCGTGAAACATGAAACACATGTTCAACTTGAGCTGGACTCTTTCACTTTAGAGCTGGTTAGCGTACACGGTTAAGTCTTTCTTTACTCACAATGACAAAAAAGTCCAGCGTGGATAGACAGAACCAGGAGAAGATTGATGATCATGTTTGGATGATCTTTCACTCGCATCTGGAATAAATTTTAGTTCGGAGCACTGTTTGCATTGGCTTTCATTGTCGAGACTTACAGCAAAGCAACGAAATATCCAAATATTTACTACTTAATGGGTTTAAAATGATTTTCTGTTTGTTTTGTGGGCGAGAACGCAACAAAACTTATGCTTAACTCGCTCGGCGTCTGCGCAACATAGCCAATAATTAGGTCGTGTTTGCTAATGCTAACTTCCTTTCTGTGGTTGTAATATGTCAGCCTAATGTTTAGCGGCTTCTCGAGGGGCTACAAACACAATACACGTTCATTACTGCAGACAGGCTGGAGAGCATCGAAATATATTATCCAATTCAAAGTGTAAGTGAAGGTTGCAGCGCTATTCCCTCGGCAGAGCTTTTGGCCTATAGACATTTTACACTGTACTTAAAATCGTTTTGTTTGTTCATCTTATCTTATTCAAGTTTCTGTCAATACCAACCACAAGAGTTTAGAGTTCTTAAATTCTAATCCGTATTAATGCCCTTCTGGATCGTTCGTTTGTTCATGGATTTGTTGCGTCTTGTCTCTTTTGTTCTCACATATTTGGAAACGCTTATAAATTCAATATCGACGTCCCCACACATCTTAATACATCATCAATACATTAAATGACAGTAGCTACTAAAAAAAGTCAGATCTTTATCAGATTTCCAGCCTAATCAGATTATTCTTTCACACATGCGCAGGTTTTATCGAAGATTATGCAAAAAAGTGTAAACTAATTGTACTGCTGTTGCTTCAAAAGGTAATTAACAGACACATCTCCAGGTGTTTTTGATGATCAGATGTGTTTTGTGCATGTAAACACGACGATAATCAGATCTAATTATTGGGTTGTCTGATTATTCAAATGATCTATTATCTTGATTTGTATTGGCCATGTAAATGTACCCGCTGACACATATTACAGCCTGCTATGAGACTTCATTTAACAAGATTCGGACAATTTATGTTATATAACTTATGCAAAATGGACATTTCAGAGCTATTAACCTCATTTAGTCTCTCGAAGTTGCTTTTGGAATGATTCGTCCACGTCTGAGCTTTAATCACTTATTTTCAAGACGCCATGTTGCCCATCAACCCTCGTTTTCACCGCCCTCTGTGACGTATATTTCGTTCTCCGGTTTTATTTCCTAATCAGTGATACGCAGCGTCTCATTTTACATTTTGGTACAAATTAAAAAGTTGAGATAGACCAATATTTGTACTTTTCAGCCTTAAATTTCCAGTACAGGCTGATGTTGCTTTGGCCCATCTGCTGCTTAAAGAGTCCACATAAAGCTTTATTTGAACACTTTAGTGCAGGGGTGTCCAAACTAAGGCCCGGGGGCCAAATGCGGCCCTCAGACCAGTTTTTATTGGCCCTCAATTGATCATAATCAGTACTTTTTACAGCAAATTTGAGTAATCCCACCAATATAACCTAAATAACATCACATTACATCGTCATACAGACCTAATATTAATATTTCAAACCTTATTTAAAGTATGAAGTCAAAACTATGTTAAATGCACCGTCTGAATTATCCACCGTGGCCCTCCGTGTCGAAGTATTTTTCAGGATATGGCCCTCGGTGAAAAGAGTTTGGGCACCTCTGCTTTAGTGCAAAGGGACAAAACATGACTACACAGCTTTCTGAAACGTTTATGGCAAAAATAAAAGGGCTGTAGATGAGTTTGTAGTACATTTAAACGACAGAATTTGGGAAAAGAATCGAAATTGGCCTTACATATAGGCTCAAAATATCAGCAGATGTTATCGACCATCGGTTTCTCTGGATTCTAAACCATCGATATCGGCATCGTCCATGAAAAAACCCATATTAGTCGATCTCTACTCTCTACTCGTGTGATCTGTCCATAGGGAGAGCCGACAGCTGCATGACATTTACGGCGATGTCAGCTCCCATTGGTCACCGCAGGACTCGTTTGTTTTATTAAGTCGTTTTAGATGAATATTGCAATTTAAAACGTGCAAATTCTAACATAATGATCCACGGGTGTCATAGATTATCACTTTAGAGCGACACGAGCACAACAGGTCGTCCTTAAAGCATTGATTCAATTGCAGTGCGGTGCTGTTCTTCTGTTCATAAGGAAGGAAAACCACCAGCTTTAATCACTGTTGCGGCGTTCAAAAGTTCTGTTAGTGTGAGTTATGTGGCGTCCTCCTGCGTGCGGGGAGCAGCGCAGGTCCGGGGAGCGGTTAGCTTCCATCCTCTCTTGGTTGGAAATGCCTGATGCCCCAGGAGCCGGCAGCCCTATCTTCTTTGGTAATTGCCTCTCAGCACCTTTCCAACGGAGTGGTCAGCGCTGTCTGGCTGAGTCTTATTAAATGATGTCCGAATTAACACACGCTCTTACACGCAGTTAGGAGGCACGCTTACAAGGCATTACAGGCCCGAGCGCGGTGCTAAACTTTATTTCCACCGATCAGAAGATGTGTTTCCTGAGTGTGCTTATGTACTTAGGCTCTACAAGAGGTTGGTGTTTGTCTATTCATGAGTATGCTTATGTGTTTATTGCTCCCAAAGTGTGATCAGTCTCATAATAGAGCACTGGCCGGCTGTCTCGGGAGGCTTTAAAGACCAGATCAATGGGGATTCAATGTGGAGAATGACCTCCCGTGCACAGCAACAAGCCAGACTGCTGACCAGGGGAAGATAAATACATACAATCGATGCAGGCCTGGCTTCTTTACTCTCCCACCTCGCTGCGCTCCCTCACTCAATAAAGACAAGGAATAAATTAACTACCTCAACTGCATGATTTTCTCATTATTTAGAAAGTGAAGCGACACGGTACTTTAGGTTTAGTTCTTTGGCGTTTTTCTGACCTGATTTCCTCCTCCAAGATTCCCTGAAGAGTGGAATTAATTAACACACGGTAATGAGTGTTTTGACAAGAACTTGATAGTATAAGTATAATATCAGAGCCTAAAACACATATTTAAAAAGAATAATTGGTAAAAATAAATTGTTGATCCATAAAAGTGACTTCCCTCGGTTTATAGTCTCGGCAGAGGAGCTTTTACAGTTGTTTGTATCTGTTCATAGTCGTCTTACAATCTTTCAAGACTATTACGTTTTAAGGCTCCTCGACTTTACAGGATGAGTCTGAATGTCCAAAGTGCAATAGCTCTGTAATTCTGTTGGTACGTGCTCTTGTTCTGTCCTTGTTGTGTCAGGAGGGGGCGCTGGGGATGTTCAAAACGCCAGAATTAGTTGGTCTAGTTGTTTTAAGAGCCATCGTTTGATAATACAGTGGTCCCTCGTTTATCGCGGGGGTTATGTTCTAAAAATAACCCTCAATATGCAAAATCCGTGAAGTAGTCAGCTTTTTACAGTTATTCTATATGTTTTGCAGCTGTAAAACCCCTCACCACACACTTTATACACTTTTCTCACATTTCTCTCTTGTTTAAACTCTCTCAAAGTTCAAATCGTCCTGTATTATCTCCATCTTCCTCGACGATCGCTTTAAATGTGTCATTCACATGTCTCTGCTCCAGCCGTATCCACAGAGGCACCTCTCCGTGCAGAAAAACACCAAAGCTTTTATGAAATTTGTCGGTGCAGAACGTTTCATCGACATTGTGGGTTTTATCGGGGAGAAAACTTGCAAACATACAGCACTTCAGAGTCACACTGCGATCCAACATTTATGTAAATTTGTCTGACACATTCTGTACTGAGAGACCACTGTAAATATGTTTGAAGAGAGCAAGGCGTGTGCTTCTTACCTGTGAGTACAATACTCTTCCAGTAGGGGGCGGTATAGTGGTCACACCGTTATGTAGTGTTGTCCTGCCCCTTTTCACTGAGTCGTCTTGCTAGTTCTGGTTCTCCTCTACAGTGCGGAGCCACACTTCCTGCTCCATTCATCGTATATTGGAAATGAGCCAAGTCCTGCTAAAATAAATCAATATTTAAATACCAGGAAGTGCACAGCGAGAATCAAAGCTAGCATGTCAAGGCTTTTACTACGATGTAAATACTTCAGCAGAGGAAGCTGAAGTGTTTATAAAAGTAGGTGTTTGTGTCTTGAATGCTGAATGAAATTAAAATGAATTAGTGATGTTAAAATAGTGACAGAAAAACAATGGACAATGGTCATTAGGTGTATTTTCATGAAGTTGTTTTGTTCCATTTTGTGATTTAGATTAGGTTAGCATTAGCTTTGCGACACAAATACCGTATTTTTTGCACTTTTTTTTCTTTTCATAGTTTGGCCTTATGTATTTTTTGACTCACAGTCCAGAAAACACGGTGTCTACTTTTATAAACACACAAGTTTCCTCCGGTTTAGTGCTTACATCCTCGTGAAGGTTTTAACATGTCGTCTGTGACCATCCATCTGTAACTCGCTGTCTGCCGTCGGATATTTAAATATTGATTTATTTTAGCAAGGCTCCAAAATCCTCATAAAGAATGAATGGTGCGGGAAGAGCGGCTCCGCACTTTTTGAGAGAACCAGAACTTAACCGAGCAGCTCTGTGAAAAGGGCCTAAAAGTGCGCTCGAAGTTACCCACAATGCACCTTGAAAAGTAGTGTACAGCGACGGGTCTTTACACAGCACGAAGAGATGTTTTTACCTGTGTTTGTGAATAAACCGCTCTTAAATAAACCGTCTCTAGCGTTAGCAGTTTACATTAAGTCAATCTGAAGAATCCAGACAGTTTTGGTGTTTAATATGAGATCTTAAATAAAATATGCATGATTAATATGATATTTAATACAGAACTAACTTTTTACTCTTTTTGAGTCTGAGGTTAAGGACGAAGGAGAACATGCAGATTCAGCTACTGTGTATTATTTCTATTATGTCTGTACTTTGTGTATATCATTATATCATTGCAATGCCTGGAGCGTTACTCTGAATTACTGATTTTTCTGATGCATTATTATATATTGACTAAATTGGTCTGATTTCCCAGCTGTGGAGAGGGGCCAAGAAAAAGGTTTCACTGATTACTGATACTGAAATGTGAACACAGCTTATGCTCGGCTCGTATGGACTTCATAAAGATATAAAATGAGACAGGAAGTTGGCCATGTGGGGAACGCCGGCTGCTCTGGACCAAACATAATTGGAAGAGAAGTTAGAGAACCAATTAAACTGTTTTAGTACGCATGCAGGACTCTATGTAACAATGCCCTGCGCTGTACGAAACATGCTGTTACTGGTGGCAGATGTAGCCCAAAATAATATTACTGAATTAGAAATGCCCTTTAAAACGATTCGAGCTTGTCTTTAAAACATGTAAAACAGCTCCTAACTAGTTTATTTTAAATAGTTTGCAGTGGTCCAAATGCATCGCTCACTGGAGGAGGGATCTTTTTATAAAATCTGTGTTTCTGTCCAGCAGGGGGCGCACGATTCAAATGAGCAAACGATTCTTTTAGGCCCAAAGAGCTAAGTATTTTTATAAACTCTCAGATTCTACTTTCAAAATGTTCATTACAGTTATGAAAGCTCATCTACCTAAAGCATTCTGAGCATTGTAATTATTCACAGCGATGAGTTTATAAGCTTTTGCCAACTTTCAGACAACAGAGGTTTGTGAAGCTGAAGACAAGTAGCAAGCTAACCACAGACTGCCTAATAATCGGTAAATAACGTGCAGACAGTACACAGCAGACTTATTTTAAAAAGAAATACAGTAGCATAGCAGTAGTAGTAGCAGCAGTACTAGACAACAGCACAGATCGTTGGGCGAGGACCAGAAGACTAAGAATGCTTCGTAGAGAGAGCACAAAAACGTTCCTGAGGTGCTTCTCGGTGATAATGCACAATCCAGCCCCACAGTTCAGTTCATGCCCTGCGATCAGAGTCCAAATACGCTAATAGTTCATAAAAACATTGAGTTATATAGATGTTATATGAAAAAACTAACAAAAGGTGAGGCGCAAGTTTTAAGATTAAAGCTCCAGGATTATTCCATAACAAATACATGGGAAAAAAATGTGGTACAAGGCCTGTAATTACGTTTATAAAATGGTCATGGCTGTTATTTCGTTCTTCAATCTTTTTCCAGCGACCCAAATATTCACAATTAGCCGTTGACCAAATAATCTCGATTTCCTTAGAGGTTTGAATTGAGAAGTTTTTTGTCAATGGAATATGTCGCCTAACCCGCATGTCCTCAATCCACGGAACATAATCGGGTTGTTTTCCAGGGATCGGTATTAGCGAGTATTTAAACCAAATTACCGATCCGATACCACACTGTATTTTCCAGAATGAGGAACCGTAGTTGACGTCTAATGGTTAAATGCAGACTGTGGAGGCTCTGCAGACACTTTAAACATGCGAATACTGACAGAAAAGACATTTGTGTTACCTCTTTGATACCTTCATTTAGCCTTTGGAGTGGAAGCTAAAATAACTACGGAGAGTGAAGCTAACTCGACTTTGTTTACTCTGCATAATTAGCCATGCGCTCTAAGGATGAGCGTCTTTTTAGAGGCCTCACTGCCGTTTTTATCCACGCTCTGTGGTTAAAAAGTGACCAAATAGAAAAGTAAAAGTGCTTAAATCAGCACAACTCATCTTCAACACCATTACATATTTGACTCTGACACTTTAGTCCTTAAAATCTCATCTTCTCTTGTGGATGTTCTTTAGAGATCGCCCTTTAGTAGAGTTATTTTTTGCTCTTGTACCATTACAAAATTGCCTTAGTCATTTCTTCACACTGCGCCGTATCGGACTGGTATCAGCGAGTAAACTAAGGTCAAGTATCAGTATCAGATCGGAACAACACCAGCTACTACATAATCTGTCTAAAAATTCCTTCTCCTCTCATGCGTTGCACCTTTCCACACTTATTGTCCTCTGCATCTGCTGCGTTGTCTATTAAACTCCCCATTCTTCTCTCTCTTTACACAAACACATGGCACTGACAATGGCAGGAATCCCAAAGTTTCCCCTTCCCTTCTCCGGCGCTGTTCTCTTTAAGTCAGCAGCTTTATCCAGTGCCCGATCTCACAGGCCTGTTTAAAAGCTCTGCCCCGTATTTTCCTCTTTTCCCACATAACACAATGGCACTGCTGCATAGACGCTTATGTAAAGATGCTCTCAGTGACTTGCTGGGTGCCGCCTGCTCCTCACGCTTTGCACATTGTCTTCTAACATGCGTATTATAAAGGCAAGATGCAAGGCTTGAATAATTTAACACCTCCGCCCGCTCGCTCTGCATCACCAAGGTTTGCAGTTGCACAAGTTTTTTTTTTCCGTTCTATTTTTTTTGATGAACAAAGTCTTCAAAAATGATTCATGTTCCAGTATCTTCTAGAAACGCAAAAAAACAAGGTGAAAGTGCTTGACGGTTTGTAAATAACTTCAGAGTATGTGTACCTGTTTCGTATATTGAGTTTGTAATGTTACCTCATGTGAAAATTGCAGCGAGTAGAAACGCAGGAGTTGGTATTAGCAGGTACCGATGTCTTAGTGTCGTAGTTTTTGCTTTTTGCAGCGTATCGAGTGTGCAACAGCATTAATAAAAGCCGCAGTATCTCGGACTAGACTCGCAAATGTTCTCTATTTAATAAATTCCCATTGACCCATTACTTCTTCCGCTTTTGCTTACAAAGCCCGTGTCAATGTTCAGTGCACTCCCATTATTACCGCGGCTCTTATTGTTGCGGAGTGTTTGTTCAAGCTGTTTATTGTATAATTCTGGAAGACACTGCGACGGCAAACTCCATAAAACCTCTTGCACTCGTAAATACTCGCTCAACTGTTCGACTGTTGTTCACTGTCAGCCAAACGCGTACAGTGCCAAAAGTCATATCCCCCATCTTAATAGCAGTGTAATCAGTGATTGGCATTGTAATCTGTTCAAACGCACTTATATCAGGGTGACCTCCGCTTGCCTCTCTCGCCACTCTGTCAGTTTAAGGAAATTTAGAGCTTCACCCTTGAACCCTTAATGGCCTGAATCACAGAGCTCCATTTCCTGAAGGAAGTCAAGCATAGAGCATGCATTGTTTTAACCCTCGGTCTCTCTACTTATTTACTCCGTCCTCTCCCCCTCCCTTCGTCTTGGCACCAGATTGCAATCAAGCAACATGACAGGAAATGCTGAAAACGAGCCAAAGTGGTTAATGGTTGGAGCGGAGACCCTCTTCCACCAGAGCGCTGATTGCACTGGGCTTCTGCACACTTCCACATTACCAGGGCAAGGTTTGTTTATGGGAAAGTTGTTGATGACGTCCAGCTCGCCACCCAAAACCAACCTTAGATTCGGGTATCAGTTCTATTACAAATTTTACATGCATTTTGAAGCAGTTTGTAACAGTGTTTAGAAAAAGGCAGCTGTAGCGGTAGGGGTGATAGTACATCTCGCCAACCCGCTGAGATTCACTAACTCTTCTACGAGGGAGTCCAGACTCATAGAGAGCAGACCATTGTTATGGCTATATTTCTCGTAGTCGTTCTAATCATCGCTATAGGACAGTATTGATCCCAGAGACAGAATAAAGAAGTGGACTAAGGGAGTGAGCCGTGTCCCATAGCGTTTGGCTCCAGTCAAATGAAGCTTGTTGAGTTTGGAGCTCTTCCCGCCTGCACAGCTGGTTTAGGAAGGAGCAGGTGCTTAGCTACGTTGTCAATCAAACCTGTTGCTAAAGATAGCCGATAGACCGACCTCTGGGAAAGAAGGTGCCTGATTTGCCTGTTATTAATGTTTGTATCTTGAGTTATGGACACAAAAGTGAAGTAGCGGGTTAATACAAACATTTTAGGACCAAAATCATGAGTCTGACAGGAGCAGTTGCAGAGAGTTGCCACAGTTTTTCAGTGTAAAGTGAATTGGAGCTGACGGAGCCGGAAGCGTGCCCACTCACTTCCTATTCAGAACATGGCAGCTAGCAGTCTATGATTGTATTACCCAAAAAAGGATCGAATAAACTTGAATTTGACCTAGATTTACCTATAAATAATAATAATGATGCCTTGTACAGTGGTCTCTCGTTTATGGCAGGGGTTACATTCAAAAAATAACCCGCAATAGGGGAAATCTGCGTAGTCAGCCTTATTTTTTACAATTATTCTATATGTTGCGTCTGTAAAACCCCTCACCACACACTTTATACACTTTTCTCACACAGGCTTTAACATTTTCTCACATTTCTCTCTTGTTTAAACTCTCTCAAAGCTCAAACCTTTCATCGACATTGTGGGTTTTGTCGGGGAGAAAACTTGCAAAAATACAGCACTTCAGAGTCACACTGCGATCAAAGGTGAACTGTAATGTGTTTTACTGCCAAATCGCTGCGCTGTAGTTATTATTCATTCACTCCTTACTCAATGGTGGTGAGCTTCGATTGTAGCGACCGTGGGGTAGACTGGGGTAGACTGACCAAAGCGAGGCATTCACACACCACATTTATACGACCTTCAGGTTGGTGGGCGAGCGGACTCACCACTAAGCCACTGCTGCCTCAGGGTCTATAATGTTTGCATTTACAGGGAGCATGCACTTGTAATGTTAATTATATGAACTTCAGGCTAAAAATATGACAGCTTTTCTAGCGGTTTGTGGTACTAATTGCATTAGGCCCCAGCACTCTTCTGGGTGGTCACAGTAGGATTAGTTTATGGGTAAAGTCCTTGATAGACTTCCAGATCCCCTCCACACCACACACACTGGCCTGGCCTACATACCGGCCCCAGTCTCCTTTGTTTCACTGCCACCATATTATTCCAGGTCCGTCCGCCATGCCGCCTATCTCCTGCTCTCCCAAATAGATTACGACACCGCGGCCCCGGGAGAGTACCCCCTCGGCTTTAGAGAGCGGGGTGCACCTGTTCCCTGCCTGCGCCGTGTCCTTATCGATTGGACTGCCCCTGCCAGGCGGGCGGGCTAGCGGGCGGGCTAGCGGGTGGGCTCTGTGTGCTCCTGGCCTGTTCACCGCGTCCTCTGTGCCAAGCAGCAGATTGGCAAATTAAGCAGACCCAGGCAGAACAACAGGGAGGAGAGGAAACCCACCGCCTCATGGAGAGTGGAGGCAAAGGCTACACCGTCGACACTATTACTTACACTGTGTTGACACGCTGAGCACTTAAAATGCCACATCTATTGTTTAGAGCAGAATGATTCAGGCTAAGATTTTGCTAATGCCTAAGTACTTTTACTGTCTATGTAAGTGAATTTAAAGGTGAATTATGTAACTTTTCTAGGGGAGGCTGCATAATCTTAATGCATATGTTAATGGTTTGCTTTGCGTAGAATATTGCACAGAATGGCATTATTGTTTATCTCGCATTTGTTCATTACAGGTGCGCAAAAAATACATAGAGAAACACCTCTTCACAGATCTGACTGTAATTTAGCCAGTGGCATCACCTGCTTGTCTCCACGGACATAGAGAGGAAGTTTATTGCGATACCGTGGAGCATTGTAGATGAAGGAATAACGCCATAATAGAGGAAAAAACATGGCACATAGGGCGTGTTTTTAGTTCTTGAGTGAATAATGAGAATTTTATTGAAGGTACTGCTATTGAAAATGAAAATATAATGCCTCTTTATGTATTCAATTCAATGCAATATTATTTATATAGCACATTATAAAACAACTTCAGCTGCCTTAAGTGCTTCACATATAAAGGTAATGGAAAAACTAATAAACAGATAATACAAAACATAGAGAAAGAACATTGAAACACTAACATATCCTGTCTACTTCCTATTAAATACCAGGGAGAAGAGGTGGCTTTTCAGACTCTTCCTAAACTGTTGTATCTCCACATGATCACACTGCTATTTCTTCTGAATTAAACACCTCTAGCGTCTGTTTTGTTCTGTTCTAATTTGTGTGTATTTGGCTTTAGAGTTTGCTGAAGGTGCTTCAAACCTTTGGAGATATGCGATGTTATTATGCAACCAACTGGAGAAGCGTGCGTGCGAGACTTTGGAACGTGACTGTGCCTGGCAGCCATTTTGAGGGAGGCTCTATTAGCTGAGGTTGTTTTTCTATCTCCGACTATCTGGCTTTGAAGTGCGTCGCTCTGTTTTATCAGCAGGGCTCGAGCAACTCGCCACGAGCTTTGTGCGTGTGTGTGTTCAGATGCGTGTTGTCGAGCCATAGGGCCACTGTCTTATCGCAGGATGCAGCTCTATTCGATGTCTGCGGCCGTATCCAGCCTAGAAAGCCCCGCGCCCTCTGGCCTGATAATCTTTGGCTCTTACCCCTGTGGATCCACACCTCCCCGTGGTTTGCATAGGGCTGTACAATATTTGGAAAACATGAGAGCGACAAAAATTATGCAAGAATAAGATCGATAGGGTATTGATGGTTTGGTCAATGATGGTCAAAGATTTATTTTTTATTTTTCTAACAAATTTATAAAAAGTGGCAACCATTTATTGGCTTTTTTGAACCCCCACTCCCCCTTTTTTTTGTTTCATCATTATTATTAATATTTTATTTATGATTTATAATATTTTTTATTATTTTTTGTGCGATGCTTTTCTTATTCATCTATTCACTCAATATTTGTGTGGTTTATTTATTATTATTATTATTATTTATTTACTTTTGTATTATTATTATTATTATTATTTTATTTTATTTTTTTTTTTTAGTTCTTGTTATATAAAAATGAATGTTGTCTAAATGGACAGTATAATATTTGTTCACACATCAGAAAGATGATTTATTTTTTTATTTTTCTAGATGAAAAGTAATTCATTTGCGAAGCCCAGTGAGTTTTGAACTACAAAAAAGGTTTATTCTTTGTTACAGCAGATACAGACTGGCCACAGACTGATAGCCTTTCAGCCTCCCGAGTCTCCGATACTCCGTTTCCCCAGTCCCCCGAGCGTCTGAGCTCTGAGTATTAATACCACACAATGCTACATACATTTCAAAGCAGTGACTTTTGTTTCACACCCATGAGATAATGAACTTTTACTCTTTTACACAGGTAGAACTACAGAGTTTCCTGTGGGACGGGGACAGAGCTTCACACGTGTTCATATCTGGTGTGGGTCTGACACACTGACACAGATCAAATGCTTTTAAATACATACGATAAGAATATACTTAATTTTCCATGAATGCACACAGGGCTCCAAACTCAATATTTTTGTGTTTCAGACAACATCAGAACACTCTGTAGTCCAGTGATATTTAATACAGATGGGAGCAGTGCAAATTAATATTGTTCAAATGCAGATTCTGGGTTAATTACGGTGGTAGTTACAATGGTAGTGATTGTAGTAGCTCCTGTGGTACTTGTGGTGGTACTTTTGCTGGTAATTATACTGATAATTACCTGTACTTTGGCTGGGACTGAACAGTATGACTAATTGCGGGACTTTGTGGTACTTACAGTGATACAAAAAGTGGTACTTATACTAATAGTTATTGATACTAGTATTTGTAATAATGTTGTATTAAGCCAGGGGTGTCCAAACTTTTTTCTCCGAGGGCCACATACTGAAACATATTTGAAGTCAAGGGCCACAGACCAGTGTCGATACAGGGAGTAAAATGGTGCATTTAACACAGGTTTGACAGAGATTTTGCACCTTAAATAAGACTCGGAGGATTATTTTTAGGTCTGTGTCACAATACAATGCAATGTTACTTAGGTTGTCAATTGGAGGAGGCATGAGGGCAAACAAAAATTGGTTTGAGGACCGCATTTGGCCCCTGGGCTGTAGTTTGGACAGCCCTGTATTAAGCGAATGTTTAATCCTAGTGTTCGTTACAGTGGTGTCTAGTGAGCTGGTTTAGTGGTGGTGTTATAACAGCTAGAAAAAAAGATTTAACACACAATATTAAAGAATATGCCAACATTAGACATATGATGGACTGGTAAGTATCAGTATAAGTACCAGCCAAAGTACCACCACAGTAACTACCACCGTAAATACCAGTGAAGTATCTACTAAGTAAGTCTCAGACCCTATTTTAAAGTGCTACCCAGATTTTTGTTGGAATACATAGAGTTTCTGGGTCTAGCCTCTAATAAAAATGATCAGTTTCAATTTACCTTTTGGATATTTCATGGCACAGTTCAGTGTAATCAATCGGGGAATCTGGCTCTGGCCCCGCATCTGGGAGTATGACATCATGGCGTGCTAGCATCTGAAAACCACCAATTTAACGTGACCCTACCCATAAAATCCTAATGACTTTTTTTTCTTTTACAAACTGCATATGAAATCCCACTCGCCTGGCTTTGTGCCTTTTGTGGGTGTTTTTTTTTCAGCTCTATACCCAGAACAAAGGGTAGTGTTTGTAGATTTGACGTGCGGCTGTGTGTCAGATGCTCATGTGCGGGGCAGAGGCTGACTGACGACAGGCTGACATGTCCAGAGGCGCACGGCTGCTGCCTCACCTTCCCCCGAGCACGCCGCCGCTCAGAGGCGCCCACAAACCAAACGCTAACACGAGATATATATAATGACAACTCGATAACGGGATTAATTTTGAAACTGCATGGACAATTAGAAGTAAGAAATAAATTACGTAATGATGGAGTTTGAAGTGTTGCCATGGAGACGAAGAGTCGGATATAGATTTGTTTCACTTGTTGGACTTGAATTTGGATGTCTGCCAATTGTCTGAATAATTTTTCTCATAACTTGACACTGTGGTACCTTCATATTCTCAAGTATACTCCATGGAATAAAGCAATTGAAACGAGAAAATAAGTAGCTGTAATCACTGTAGTAACTTCTGATAGTTATGGTCAGCCTATACTGTTATTATCTCTATATTTTTGTGGGGTTTTTTACCTTAAAAGACCTTAAACTTTACCCTACATAGCACTAGATTAGCGTTTTCCTTTTTTGAGTGGTTTATGTTATGAAAGCATACAAATAATAAAATATGTGCAGCATTTTATCAAGCCTGAATGTACAACCTTGAACAAAATAATTCATGATAAAGCCGGACGTGGTCCTTGGGGCAGCGAGCCAGTACACTGCAGCACGAGAAGAAAAATCATTTGTGCTGTTAAGTCCTGTGCCGGGAAGGCCATCGTTAGCATATGTTTACTAATTCTGGTTCGCCTTCTGTGATGCATGCTAGTGTAAATTTAAATATCGGGAGCTCGTTGGGACGACAGTGGCTCAGTTGGTTGAGTTTTTATCTACTGATCTGAAGGTTGGCGGTACGATTCCAGCTCCCACAGGTGAATGCTGTCAGTAAGTCCTTGCCCACGATGTCTGTGCACACTGCTGTATGGATGTGTGAGTGGTTCATTGATGTAAAGTGCTTTGAGTCGCCTGAAGGTGGAAAAGTGTTTTATAAAATGTGACCCGTGTTTACCATTAGCTCCATAATAGTCCAGAAAACATATGACTATATTCATTTTATGTTGAAAATGGTGTTTGCTTTGTGTTTTTATCCATGACATATCCAATTTTTTCAAAGCTTTATCCCTAAAAGATAAGACTTGAGTTGTCCAGGTCTGATCCATGGCAAAATCTTTCAACTGGACAAATCGTTGTAGGAGTTAAGACGTTTCACTGCTTCTTCAGTTTTGGTCAGATCACTGCTGGACACGGCCTTATATCTGTCTGAAGGGAGGAGCTAACTACACTGAAACTGTAAACAGCTATTGTCTCCAGTTTCATCTTAAACAACCCTATTTGACGTTTAACGACCCTGCTATTGTTCTCTTTGTTCTGGGTCGAAGGATGGAGTTGTAGAGAGAGATTATGTCTTAGAGAAGGATTCTTTCCTAACAAAAATAGCGTCCTTAACTCCGCTCTCAATCCATTTCTTTTCTCTGGCTCAGATCTGAACTTTACTATCTTCAAAGTAGTGGTTAGTGTCTTTAAGATGGAGATGAACAGCAGACTGGGGTCCTGAGCAGCTCTCACACCGGTGTTTGTACATTCTCTTATGAACTGGCTGTTTAGTTTCTCCAGTGTAACGCTCACTGCTCTCTTCACTACACTGAATAGAGTAGACACATCACTTTGTATGTGGCTTGGGGTTTTGTCCTTTGGGTGAACCAGTTTTTGTCGGTTTGAAATAGACCGTCTGAAAATTCCAGTTAGCCCCTCCCTTCAGACAGATATAGTGGCCACCAGCAATCTGATCAGGACTTGGATGAGCAGCGAAACGTCTTCACTCCAACGATTTGTCCAGTTGACAGATTTAATTTCATCTTTTGCCATCATTGTTTCATGCTTTCTTTAAAATGTACGATTTTCTCTGTATAGTTATTGTTAAAATGTGTGGTTTGTGACAAAAACAGACTGTTCCAAATCCGAATCTAACTGGAAAACTAATCAGAAAACCCAGAGTAACGAGCCATGTGCGTCACTGGAATGAGATCTGATTGGCTGCGGTCCTCCTCGCATCACTTCTCCATCTGAACAAACTGTATTTTCACGATGTACCAAAAAGAGTCTGTGAGAGCACTATTTCCTTCTTTCACGGTTTGAACATCAGCCATCCCAGCCACTCCTCTTCCTCACGTTGTTGGTCCTGCATTACCGCCACCCAAAGAGCGCAGCGTTTAGGTTAGCTGACATCACAAAGTTGTCGTAGCATATTTATTCAAGTCTAGCCCGAACCTAAATGCAGGAAGATGTGTCAGTTCCCATGAGCGCAACCTCCAGCCTTGTGCTCCATCAATGTTTCATGAGTGTGTTATGTCAGCCCATCTTCTCCTCGCATCTCCTCTTTGATGAACACTTCATTTACGGCGTGATTTTTATTCACGGCAGACGCACATAAAGGGAGCGTGGAAGGATCTGATAGAAATGCAGACAGGTACAGAGCGGGGCAGGAAGAGGCAATCAAATCAGGTGTAAATGTCAAGACTGTATACTGAATGATTCAATAATGCTAATGTAAATAGACACTCAGACTTACTCCTGAACCGCTGCTAATGCTAACGCTACTACCAGTGCTACTAAAACCACTGGGCCGGGGCTACTTAAACGCATAGTATTCTACGTGTACTATGGACTCTTGAAGACCAGAGCGAGCACATGAGCCATAAACTACCACTTAAGTCAAATTATAAATACTTACCACAAATACTACCTCATCAAGTAGTAACATATGCACTCTAAAGGTCCTGTATTGCATGAAATTGAGTCTTGTGGGCTTTAAATCATGTTGTTACCTCCTCAAAAACATACCTAGAGTTGCGTTTTGTGTTCAAATGATTCTAGTGAAGGTGTATGGAGTTTAAAAACACAGTGGAGCACTTACGGTTTTACCACATGACATTTCACAGCGTAAAAATACAGGGTTAAACATGTGTGAATGAAATGAATGTGATGAAACAACACAACTCCAGGTCTGTTTGTGATGAGGAAACAACATTATAATAGATGGATAGATCAGAAAATTGTGTAATATGGGCTGTTTAATATCAGAAAGGACGACGTCACAAATCGCAAAACTTTAATCTGATATCACCGAAAAGTATCAGCGTAAATCCTGTATGCAGCCAGGAAGTTTTTGATGGAACAGGTTTGATATTAAAGGTCCTATATTACACAAAATTGACTCTTGTAGCTTTAAGTCATGTTATAATGATGTTACCTCCTCAAAAACAGACCTGGACTTGTGTTTTGTTTCATTCACACATTTGAATAATCCATCTCCAAAGCTCAAAATGCTCCATTCCACCTTGTGATGTCATGAAGTGGTAGTTTTAACATTAACAACTCGCTTTTGCCTCCTCAAAAACACACCTGGAGTTGTGTTTTGTTTGAGTATAACTTTATTATTAGTCTGTACATTTTCAAAGCTCAAAACGCTCTGCTCTGAATTCTAGGGTTGAAATTATCCAAAGGGTTTTAGTGAAGCTGTGTGGAGTTTAAAAACACAGTGAAGCACTTCCTGTATTACCACATGATGACATCACAAGGTGGAACAGGTATTTTCTGTTTGTGTCGTAATGACTGACAGGAGGGACCAAAGAGACAGAACTCGGGGAACTGTTTAATTATAGTTTTTAAATGTTTAGATGAAGGTAGATGGATCAGATAGTTGAGAGCGGGGTTGTTTGCAGCTGTCGTGGGGTAGATCAGAGGTCAGAGGGTGCGAGGTTTGTACCGGTCGTGGAGAGCTGGGGCAGAGACAGAGGAGCTGAGCGGGTCCAGGGAGCGGCATCTGACGAGGAGCAAAAATATCCAACTTAGAAACAACTAGCAAACGCAAAAACAAGAGACTGAGCCAAGCCGACCTGTACCAGACATTGTGTAATTTTATAATTTCTATATAAGACAAACCTTGTTGGGACTGATCAGGTCAAAGTACTCAGGGAAAACTTTCTTTTTTTCACTGGTTCCATCTTTTAAACACTCGCAGATAAAAACCAAACACCAAACACAAGACGTGGGTCGACTCTTGTGTTTCGCTGTGTCTTATATTTCAAATGACACACGGTTCACGCCAAACCAGCAAACTTCGAAGTCTCGACACAGACCGTAACATCACTAGAAAACAGCTTAAACACGAGGCAGACTGGGATCTTGAGAGTTTGAAGGAAAAACTCTGCCTGAATTTGCGGAGTTTGTGCGTCTGAATGAAGCAAAACGAAACTCCAGGTCAGTTTTTGATGAGGGAGCAACATTATAACACATCAGAGAATAGCGTAATCTGCTTTTTACATCATATTGAGTGGGTTAAATCATAGAAAGCAGGTGAGACACAAGCAGCAGCCCTTTCACCTTATCCCCACCCTGCTCCTCTTCCTCACCTTCCTCACCTCCAGCGTCACCGGCCTGCAGTTCAAATGACAGCAGCCGTCAAACTCACACACACACTATTACTCTTCCATTGTTGTGGCAGTGCCCCTAATAGAGCTTCCAGGAGATATACACATCCCCGTTTCGTAACTGCTGCTGCACACACATACACTGGGGCGCATGCAGATTGACAGCTAGTCCCCAGGCCACCGCTGACACGCTTGATTGATGGCAATGTTCCGTGGAGAACGCGTGAGGCAGAGAGCGGTGATTCGGGAAGTGGCACAGTTTAGGTGCCGGTGTTGTGTGTTGGGGAGAGTGTACAGGAGGAGCGGAGATGTTACAGGGCTGTCAGTCATCGGGATAGACATACAGAGAAAGGGAATACACCGGGAGGAAAGAAGAAGAGTCCCTAATTAAACTTATGGGGGGAAGAGAGTCTGTCTGCTCAGGTTTACCCACACATAGCAGGAAGAGCAGACCAAAAGCTAATAAAAAATAATAAACAGGTAGATTATCACTCCTCTTTTGAGATCCATCTGCATTTTGGAGTGGCTTTTGGTCACTCACATTCAGGTTTCTTGCAGGATACATAAGATATATAAGTTAAGGGACCACCCCCTTCAGTTTAATCAACCAATTATAATAGTGAAAAAACAGACATTTACAATTAAACTCCAGTGTACCTGCAAAATGTGCGTAATCCACTGCACAAATGTCTTTTTTGAGTTAAAACACATGGATAATAGCTAGAAAAAATTATTATCACTGGGGAAAAGTAGCAGTTATATACCATAAATTAAAAAAAAACTAAATAAATGACATAAGCAATAGTTCATCATTCAAGCTTTTTGGACCGAAACATTGTAAGAATAAAATTGAATCAAGAGTGAGACAGTGTGCGGGAGTTTTCTTCACCTCTCAGACCAAGTGCTTCTCCTCCTACGCACCTGTCGCCCAGTCAAACTCACAAACTCACAAACTCACCCTTAAACATCCTATATTACACAAAATGAACTCTTGTGAGCTTTAAATCATGTTATAATGTTGTTTCCCGCTCAAAAACAGACCTGGAGTTGTGTTTTGTTTCACTCACACATAAAGTAACCCTTTATATTTTAGTCTGTAACATCTCCAAAGCTCAAAATGCTGCGTTCCACCTTGTGATGTCATGAAGTGGTAGTTTTAAAGTTAACAACTCGCTTTTAGCTTTCGTTCTGTAGAGATTAGCAATTCCAGGGTGATGATTCTAGTGTAGGTGTAGGTGAGTTTAAAACCACAGCGGAGCACTTCCTGTATTACCACATGATGACATCACAAGGTGGAACAGAGTGTTTTCAGTTTGAGAGAAGAACTCGGTGTTAAACATGTGTGAATGAAGCAAAACACAACTCCAGGTCTGTTTTTGACGAGGAACCAGACCAGAAAATGGTGTAATATAATGGCGTATAAACATATTAAAGATTTGGTTGTAACATGTTTTGCCCTGTGCCCCATTTAACATAATAAAGATACTTAATTAGTATTTCAGATGGAGTGTGCAGCGTTCCCTTTAATTACATCGCATTTTCTCATTGCATTTACTATTGTAACGTCTGGACCACAAGGCAAAACAACTGGCCTTCCACGATAACACCGGATTATTATATCTGTCCGAGCTTAAGGGACTGCATTACTCATTCTGAAACTTCTGCTAACTTCACAATTTATAGCACAATTTTGGGTTTGTTTCATAATTTTTCATATTCTTCCCAAAAAAGGTCAGACTCGTACCAGAACAAAAGTGTTATGTGTGGAGTTTGGAGGGTTTACGGAGGTTTGATTTGCGAATTTTCTGCCGTTCACAACAGGAAACGCAGACACCATTTGACACCAATTATCGCTGTGCAAATAAAGTCGACTTATTTCGCTAATATCACTGTTGATTATGTGACTTATTCACTCGTGCAGGGAAAGAGACAGGTGTAGACGTTACCCGACAGATTCACTTTTAAATTACTCTCTCCAAATGATATAGTGGAGCTTATGATAATAATGTCGTGTAAGACGCAGCACCAGGCTTTTGTTTTGCTGTAATTGGCGTCGTAAAAGAGGTTCTTAACATTATTTTATTACAAATGTATTTATCAAAATAGTTTTTCATGTAAACGTATTAAAAAGAATGTTAAAATTTACAAGTTTTGTAGCAGTAACATATTTATTTAAAAGCTGTGGGCTACCGTAAAGCCATATGCACTTTATTTTTATTTATTTTTTACAGCTTTCTGCATTTTACATAAACACAGAACACAATAAATATATGAAGTAAGATATTAGAAGATGTGGAATCATGCTGCAAAGAAAAACTGCTAAATATATTTTTTTTATATATATATTTAAATAATCAAAGTAGCCACTATTTGCTTTGAGTTATTTAACCTTTTTATTTTTCTATATGATTCAATATATTTAGCTTCATAAATGTGTTGTTTTCCATGTGTATATAATGTAGGAAATAGTCAAAAAAAAAAAAAAAAAAAACCAGATAAAAGTATGGACACACCCTCCCATTCATGTTTTTTTTTCCCCCTTTATTTTTAGCATTTTTTAGTATTATGTATTGAAGAAAAAACTGAGGATTGGAATATAAAATACAATAAAAAATTATAAATAAAATATATAATAAAAAAAATTATATATATATTTGTGTGTGTGTGTATGTACATATATATTTAATAGAGTTATTTACCTTTTTACTTTGCTACATATATTTGATGTTTACCATATGTGTAAAATGTAGAAAATATAAAATTGCTGCATAATGCCATATATCTTGCTTCATGTATTTGATGATGTATAAAATGTAAAAAGTAGTCAAAAATAACCCTGAATGAGAGGGTGTGTCCAAACGTACTGCTGCTTTAACATCATTCTAGTCCGATTTATGTTTAATAAAGTCAGAAACGAGGATGAGAGTTTAACATTTCATTAAATAGTAAGTATGTCATTATTAAAAAAATATCACTACACACAGGATAAGTGACTGGGGTGAAGCTTCAGCACCGACAGTGGCTTTAACACTTGTTTTTTCTTTTACTTTTTGAGAGTCGATACTGAACTTTAGTCCACTGATCCCCGGCTCGTCAAAAATCCACAGTAAACCAAAACAACAGCTCTGTGTGCGCCGAGTTGAACAACATCCTTTTTCCTAGAAGCTAATACCGGTGTCTTTTCTTCACAGACTTTCGGCCCCCTGTGATGCCCCCAAACCGAGGAGGAGGAGGAGGAGGAGGAGGATCTTCTTCCACCAGTCGCACAACCACCACCCGCGCCCCTCCGTACTACACCACACCCAGGCCGCTGCTCACCACCTCTCCCGGGCAGCGCTACCGGACCACCACCACCATCCGGCCGCCCATGCTCATCCCCGGGGGCGGGTCATCCTCGGACACCAACCAGATCCCAGATATAAACCAGAAAGTGCCCGGTCGCTCGCCTGCAGTCGTGGTCCCGCCTCCAGCCGCCCCGCAGCCCCCTGTGATGCCCCCTCAGGACTTCTGCTCTCCCCGGATCACGGCGGATATATCCTGGCCCCGCACCCAGCAGGGACAGCTCGCCAAACAGCCCTGTCCTGTGGGGACGCTGGGTAAGGACACTGCAAACTAAAACTGTGAAGAACTTAGTAACAGCAGCATGGACTGATCTGAGTCGTTTTTTACACTGGCGTTTTAGTTTTTAGCTCAGTTTAAGCCTCAACAAACTTTTTATGTTTTGCTCAACAAACAGCAAAACATATGTCCATGGGTTTTTCAGGCAAGGCAAGTTTATTTGTACAGCACAATTAGGTAATTCAAAGTGTTTTACAGATTAAAAAAGACATTAAAATCACAATACAACAAATCGAAACATGAATAAGCATCATAAGATTAACATTAAAGGAGAAAAAAGCAGAGTAAAAAGCTTTTCTAGGCAACATTTTGAGGGTCGTTTACCAAAATATAAACTTTTTTATATAGACTAGAGATGCACCAATACCAGTATCGATACTACAATGTCGATACTCGGTTGTCTTAGCTGTTACCAAAAAGCAGAGAATGAAAATATAATTAATTTCCTTTAAATATAAACAGCATAAGGTAAAAAAAAAAACATATCTGAATGTGTTTTTTACTTCACTTTTACTAAGTTTAATATTATGATACGTTTAGGGCCAACGTTGGTCAGGAAATCTTCTTATTGCACCAGTTTTTAGACCAAAATGATCCAATACTAGTATCATATTAGTTCATCCCTAAAATAGACAAAAGGTCGATCATCTATCATTTCTTTACATCAAGTCAAACTCATTTTCACAGAGGGCCACATCGACAAAATGCAACTACTTTTTAATCCTGTTTCTATATTTATTACTTAATCAAGTTACAAATATTACATATGGATTTGCATAGATATGAAAAAATGTCTGTGTAACTGTATCTCCTGATAAACTGATATTTTAAGACAGTTGTACCTTTTAATTACTTTGTCGCGGGCCACATAAAATGACGCGGCGAGCCAGATTTGGCCCACGGGCCTTGAGTTTGACACATGTGCTTTAAAGTTAAAATCTAATAATTACTTTGAGCCTCCCACCGTTAGATTCTTGCTGTTTTCTTTCTGTTCTTCCTCCATGTTCCCTCCACTGTCATAGTAACAACACGGGTAACTTTCCATTAGCGGAAAAAATAAGAAACTAATTTAAAGTTTCATAGAGAGACACTTAATAAAAACATTTCTTAATAAACCTGCATTTCTTATCTCAAAAAAATGATGCATCAAAAGCAAAAGCAAACAACAATCCAGCGATCCTCTTACAATACAGAGGAATAAAGTCATAAAAAAGGGAAAAAATACAGTGTTTTGCAGTTAATAATGAATGAATGAAGTGATTTTGCATTTAGAGTGGTACTAAATCTGCATTGTATTTTGTGTTTTTGTCACATCTTAAAGTATGTTTGACTTTGCCACTACAGCATGTGAAAACTCGCACCTTGGGTTGTGAATAATCTCAAGTGGCAAACACATTATTGGTGCATATAGAAATAAGTTTATGGAATAATTAGCTCCATCAAGGATACGCTACTATTCCGCTGTTGGACTGTGGTGTGTGCGTCTGAAATGAGCCGTGTTTCAGACGACATCACGACATTCGCAATAATATTTAACACAGATGGGGGCAGATATAATTAATATTCTTTCAGATTTTTGCAAGTTCTCGGGGATAGTCACTGATAACTATGGATATTTTGGATATTTCATGGTAAAATACAGTGTTACTCGATAAGGAAATCTGGCTCTTGCGCCCCCGTCTGGCATCATGACGTCATTACAATCCCAATCTGAAACGCACCAATAGTTTAAGAGCCGTTTACAGCTTATATCGTAAAAAGGCGTCTATCCTCGGTCTGTTTTTTTTAATATAGTCACACGTTCCTTTGCACTTCCTCTCTTTAAATCCATTAACACTGGGACGTCTTTATTTAAAAATAAATAAAATGATAAAAATAATAAATAATTAGTGCAATTAACAATACAGTGATTAGTGTAGTTAGTTTAATAGTAAAATTAAATAAAATAATACATAAAATAATAAATAAAGAAAATAAAATGATAAAAATAATAAATAGTTCAGTTAGTAATACAGTAATTAGTTGAGTTAGTTTAATAGTAAAATAAAATAATACATAAAATAATAAAGAAAGAAAGAAAATAAAAATGAAATAAAAATAAATAAAATGATAAAAAATAATAAATAGTTAGTTCAGTTAGTAATACAGTAATTATTTGAGTTAGTTTAATAGTAAAATAAAATAAAATAATACATAAAATAATAAGAAAGAAAGAAAGAAAATAAAAAATAAATAAAATAATACAAATAATTAGTTTAAAGGCTCAATACAAATTTCGATAGTACAGTAGTTATAAAAATCTTTTTTTTTTTGTCTCACCAAGGTTGTTGGTTTTTTTTTAGACAATTAATGTTACAATTGATATATATATATATATTTTTTTAAAGTACCAATGCTACTATTCTTAATGTGCAGACTGATGCTGAACGACACTGTCTGATTGTCTTTGCTGTTTGCTGGTCTTGCAGGCGTGGCTACGTACATGTGCATGTCCCATTTGGGCTACTGGGATCCCCAAGGCCCGGACCTCAGCAACTGCACGTCACCCTGGGTCAATCACATCATGCAGAAAGTAAGTAGCAGACGAAGAAGAAGAAGAAGAAGCACAGTTTAAGGCTACACGTTGTATGGATACAGTCCCCGAGCTGTTTTGTCACGCATGGAGACACATTGACCACAGGGAAAGATTTAGGCCACCCATCCATTCTCTACTTGTTAGCCCAAACTCACATGAAGAGACCGTATTTAGCCACTGGGAGTAGAAAAATAAGGTCATTGTTCTGTGTTGTTATAATAGGATCATAGATGGATGTGCTCCCAGTAAAATGTTACTCGAAGAACACTGGAAGTTTCCTTTGTCTACCCTGTATGTATATGTACAGGAAATGTAGCAGTTCAGTAGTTAAATAGAGTTTAGTAGTTGTTTTAGTTGGTAATAATTAGTTTAGCTGGTTTAATAATAAAATTAAATAAATAAATAAAATGATAAAAATAATAAATAATTAGTTCAGTTAGTAATACAGTAATTTGTTTGGTTAGTTTAATAATAAAATAAAATAATACAAAAAATTTAAATAAATAAAATGATATAAATAATAAATAATCAGTTCAATTAGTAATACAGTAATTAGTTTAGTTAGTTTAATAATAAAATAAAATAATAAATTAAATACATAAAAATAATAAAAACAAAATAAATACATAAATGAATTTAAATAAAAATAAATAAAATGCTAAAAATAATAAATAATTAGTTCAGTTAGTAATACAGTAATCAGTTTAGTTAGTTTAATAGTAAAATAAAATAATAAAGAAAGAAAGAAAATAAAAGAAATAATATAAATAATTAGTTTAGTTAGTAATAATAGTTTAGTAGTTCAAAGGCTCAATACAAATTTCGATAGTACAGTAGTTATAAACATCCAATTTTTTAGTCTCACCAAGGTTGTTTTTTTTTACACAATTGATATTACAATTGATATATTTTTTTAAGTACCAATACTACTATTCAAATATTAATGATATACCCAAGGAGCCCACATGCTCTCCTTGGGTTCCCGTGTAGAAATAAAAATAAAGTAATGAATATCTAGTTTTGATAGTAGTTTTAGTATCGATTATTATCTGTCAGACATTTATTATATACTTCTTAAAATGGCTGAGGTTGTTCCCCAAATGATTCCCTCTCAAAAGGTGCTATGTTACACAAAACTGACTCCTGTGAGCTTTAAGTCAGGTTATAATGATGTTACTTTCTCATAAACAGACCTGGAGTTGTGTGAGTTGAGTGTTTTCAGTAGCCTTAGTGAACGGGGATAGTACTTTTTAAACGCAGTGCTACACGATCATTACTGTACTGTTTGATATTTTAGCTCAGAGTTTTTAGTTTGCGCTCTCCCTCGTCTTTTAGTTTGCGCTCTCCCTCGTCTTTTAGTTTGTTTGCGCTCTTTGCCCTCCCTCGTCTTTTTAGTTTGCGCTCTCCCTCGTCTTTTAGTTTGCGCTCTCCCTCGTCTTTTAGTTTGCGCTCTCCCTCGTCTTTTAGTTTGCGCTCTCCCTCGTCTTTTAGTTTGCGCTCTCCCTCGTCTTTTAGTTTGCGCTCTCCCTCGTCTTTTAGTTTTTGCTCTCTCTCGTCTTTTAGTTTGCGCTCTCCCTCGTCTTTTAGTCGTCTTTTAGTTTGCGCGCTCTCCCTCGTCTTTTAGTTTGCGCTCTCCCCTCGTCTTTTAGTTTGCGCTCTCCCTCGTCTTTTAGTTTGCGCTCTCTCCTCTCCCTCGTCTTTTAGTTTGCGCTCTCCCTCCCTCGTCGTCTTTTAGTTTGCGCTCGCTCTCCCTCGTCTTTTAGTTTGCGCTCTCTCTCCCTCGTCTTTTTAATTTTGCGCTCCCTCGTCTCTTAGTTTGCGCTCTCTCTCGTCTTTTAGTTTGCGCTCTCCCTCGTCTGAACACAGTGGATCTAATTTGGGCTCCGAATGCAGCACAATGTTGGTGGTTTTGGCTGTGTGTGAGATGAAGTAAGATGAGAGGAAAGGCCAATGTAAAGTTCATTTCTGTAAAATGTTCTTACATGTTTTTGTGAAAGCACATAAGCCCCGGGAATACCCACAATGCATCGCTCTGTATCTGTAGCAGTAATTCACTTTTTACGCTCGTCTTCCCTTGCCTCAGACGTCTTTTCAATTCTCCATTTTTTTGCGTGCTGCCCTTTTGTAAGTTCCCCTCTTCTCTTGTCCTTTCATCTTTGTATCAGTCTTTACAGCGTTGTTTTTTTTTCTTTTTCAATCACAAACCGTCACCCCTCTTCTGATATGTTTGACATTTCTGACCATTTGAAGTTCAGCTCAAGATGGCTGCCGTAGTGGTCAAGCTGAACATGTGCCTTGTATTTAAATCTGTTTAAAGGGCCTGTATTGCACTATTTTCTGATCTGCTGGGTTACTATACAAATGGTAAAATGCAGCTGTTAGCTTGAAAACTACCACTTCATGACATCACAAGGTGGAACAGAGCATTCTGAGCTTTGGAGATGCAAGATTACTCCAACATGTGTGAAACAAAACACAACTCCAGGTCTGTTTCTGAAGAGGTAGCGGCATTATAACGTCATAATAAAGCTCACAAGAGTCAGTTCTGCGGAATATAGGGCCTTTAAAGGTAAAAACTCCACAGATGAGGACGAGTTCTTCAAATTGTGTGAAGTTGGACTATAGCAGAAAAACAGGAACAAGCTAATTATGACTTGAGAGGGAATTATATCCGACTACTACTACTACATCTATAACCAGGGTGCATAAAGCATGTACATGAGCTAAAGTACAGTTATTAGTATGGAAGTAGTTCTATTATAAACCAAACAATGTATTGATTCTGTTCATTTTTTATGATTACTGCCTCTACAATTCTTATTCCTCCTGCTAATTTGTGAACTTTTACAGATTTAACTCAAGTCATTTACTATATAACTGAACTTTTACTCTATTCAAGTCTTCTTCTGCATCTGACATAGTGAAAGTACTGTTATTAGTACCATATTTTCTGGAGTACAAGTTGCACTTTTTTGCATAGTTTGGCTGAAGGTGCGACTTATACTCTGGAAAATATGGTATGTCAGTAGTTCTATTATAAACCAAATAATGTATTGATTCTGTTCATTTATTATGACTACTGCTTCTACTACTACTACTACTACTGCTACTACTACATCTACCTCTGCCTCTACAATTCCTATTCCTGCAAATCCTGTGTGAACTTCAGCCAGATTTAACTCAAATCATTTACTATATAACTGAACTTTTAGTCAATCCTGTGCCTCTAACACCTCTGCAGCTCTCTTCTGCATCTGACCTAGTGAAAGTACTGTTGTTAGTACCATATTTTCCACAGTATAAGTCGCACCAGCCAAAAAATGCAAAATAATGAAGAAAAAACATATATTTCACATATAAATCGCATCTGAGTACAAGTCGTACCCCCGCCCAAACTATGAAAAAAGTTTAAAAATTGGGGAAATTGGTCACTTTCAGCCAGGTGTAACTCAAATCATTTACAATATAACTGAACTTTTACTCTATTCAAGTTGCTTCATGTGCCACTAACACCTCTGCAGCTCTCTTCTGCATCTGACATAGTGAAAGTACTGTTATTGCTGTATGAGTAGTTCTATTATAAATCAAATAATGTATTGATTCTATTCTTTATTATGACTACTACTTCTACTACTACTTCTGCCTCCACAGTCCTTATTCCTGCGATCAAATCCTGCAAATTTGTCAACTTCAGCCAGATTTAACTCAAGTCATTTACTATAAAACTGAACTTTTACCCAATTAAAGTTGCTTCCTGCGCCTCTAACTATCTCACCTCTGCAGCTCTCTTCTCCGTCTGACCTTATTTTGCCTTGACTGTTTTCCAGCTGCGCTCGGGGGAGACAGCTGCCATCGTGGCCCGAGAGCTGGCTGAGCAGACCAAAGGGCTGCTGCGGCCTGGAGACGTGCCCTCTACAGTGAGAGCCATGGCCCAGCTCGTCGAACTACTGGACGTCCAACTAAGGAACCTGACCCCGGGAGGCAAGGACAGCGCCGCCCGCAGTCTCACCAAGGTAACGCTGACCGAACGAAGACCCGGAGAGGAGGTCAATGCGTCTGAGTGATGGAACGGGAGATTTTCAGTTGTTTTTTTTTACTTTAGGCTCTAGGTAGACAGCGAAGACGAATGAGCTGGAAAGAAAATTGAAAACATTGAGGGACAGTTTTAAATGATATTTTTGATAAATGACAATTGTGGTGAGTTTTCGATCTGACAACCATTCTTCACAGGTGGCAAAGTTTCTTTTCAGAGAAGGATCCGGTATAAAACAAGCCTGTGCTTAAGAGAGAAAAATAACAAGTTTTAGACATTATCAGATCTGCAACAAACACCGAGATAATAAACTGTCCATATGCCTTTTTCTATATTTTAAATGGGCTGAACAGGGACAGACACTGACCAAAGCAGTGTACAGGGTGTCCATACAGTCTCTTTACAGTTGTCCCTCGCTATATCGCAGTTCACTTTTCGCGATCTCACTGTTTAGTGGATTTTTTAGTACAATTTTGCAGGCTTTTGAGTATGAACGTGCATTGTGTTCTGCGTCCTGATTGGCTAAGATACTGTAGACCATTGTGTTCTGTGTCCTGATTGGCTGAGGGACTGTAGACCATTGTGTTCTGCGTCCTGATTGGCTGAGGGACTGTAGACCATTGTGTTCTGCGTCCTGATTGGCTAAGGGATGTAGACCATTGTGTTCTGCGTCCTGATTGGCTGAGGGACTGTAGACCATTGTCCATCAGTCTCCTCCGTGTCTCCTGTACAGTACAGAATGTGTCAGCCAAATTTACATAAATGTTGGATCGCAGTGTGACTCTGAAGTGCTGTATGTTTGCAAGTTTTCTCCCCGACAAAACCCAAAATGTCGATGAAACGTTCTGCACTGACGAAAATGAACTTTGATGAAATGTGAGAAAATGTTAATGTCTGTGTGAGAAAAGTGTATAAAGGAGTTTTACAGCCAAGAAACATGTAGAATAATTGTAAAAAAATAAGCTGACGACTTAATTTCGCCTATTGTGGGTTATTTTTAGAACATAACCCCCGCGATAAACGACTGTAGAATTTAAAACACCTGTTACAAAGGCAGCTGATCAGATATCTTAATCAGACTCGTTCTATTGTACGCAGTGGTTTCCAAAGTGTTCGACCTCATTTAATACACCTCTATATGGGCTCCATTAATCGAACAACAAGAACATGAAAACAGGACTGGATTTCTCGCCATGTTCGCTCATCAGTGGTTGTAATCGCCTCTGTATCTTTTACTTTAGTTCAGTAATGTCCTGTATTTTTGTTCGATATATGAGATCTTTATCATAGCCCCATAGAAACCAGGATACACCCTGTGCTTTCTCTTGAGGAGGAGCCATTTCTCAATCAGCAGGACGTCTGAAATGTGAAAATGCAATGCGATTAAACACTTTTATAAGTACAATAGAACAAATCTGATTCATATATCTTATCAACTGCCTTTATAATAACATTTTAAAACTGTAAAGAGACACCCTGTATATTACTCTGTGTTGGTTCCGGCTAAACATCTGGACAAATAGACATGTGGACACCAAAACTCCAATTTCCTTTAACTTCAGAAGGTCCAAACACCCTACTGAAGGCATGCTTGAAAATGCTAAGCCTATAAGTATATGGATTTCACACAATTCTCCTCCCACAACGCTCTAAAGTGTGCGACTACAGCCACCACTCTCTAAACAATAGGTCCCGCCCTCTCCTTTTCTGCTCCTGTCTGCACCTCTCTATTAGCAGCTCTGAATGAACGGCACAACCAATTCATCTGTGTTGAGCTGTTGACCAAATGGCCCGTTAAAGGTTGAATTAGTAGAAAAGCTCTCCCCAGAAAACAAAAATGGTCCTCCCTTCTCCAGTAATGACCCAATTATGTATACCTAATTGAGTAATAGGCCAGCTTATTATGCAAATGTTGGTTAGGATCTAAAATGACCAATCATGCACTAGTGGCAGCGTAATTAATGCCATCAATTCAGTAGATTCTGAGAGATAGGACGGCAGAGTCAGTGAGACAGGACGGTTTGAAAACAATCTGTGCTCGTGTGTTGTGCTGGAGAGATTGCAAATGAGACGAATAACAATAGCTTCAGCAGGTTTTTGTGAAATGTTAACGAGATGAGTGTGCTCCTGTGTGCTTTTGAAAGGTGTTTCTCTGCTAACAGACGCAATTTTCTGAATTTTCAGCTTCAGAAGAGAGAAAGGTCCTGCAGGTTTTTCACACAGGTACTTCCACTTCCTGGTACCCTTGATTACTTTTGCCATTATATAGTCCCACATTTTCTTTTCTAATATTTTTTTTACTCCGCATGTGAGCTGCCAAGCTGTGTGCGTGTGATCACACATTGCGATGCTATTTGTAGAAGGCAAAAGTGGCTGCTTTTATTTTATGATTTGCAGTTCCAGCCCTTTGAGGAGAATGACTTTTGAGTAGTGAGTTTACAACTGCAGCTTCAATTTCACCTTCGAGTCTCGTGATTCTACTTCAGCTATTCTTACTACACGCAAAACACTATTTTTGTTACTGCTGAACCCAGAAATATTGATTGAAAAGTCAAATTAAATCTCTCGAAGAAAAACGAATCTTTTTATGTGATATGTTTAAAAAATCGATTTATACAAAGTACTTTGGGAGTTTTGATCAAAGCTTGTTGCCCTGCACTTTGCAAATAATGTTGACTAATTTGTAAGATTTGGCGAGCCCACGCATGTGCATAAAACTCAGCATATCACATATTCAAGGCAAACTCTAACAATAACACTCAGGCTCTCGCTGACAACTTTGAACTTTTCTTGAATCTTCTAAAAGTTTTATACTGTTTCCTGGAACTTTCTCACCTGAGCTAATTTCACAGCTGCAGCAGTGGTGTCTGAGAAGGTGTACACGTCTCCTCAAAGGGTGTCGTTCCACCAAAATTGTTTAGTTTTTCTTTTGCATTCTGAATCAATGGCGCTGATAAGCCATGATCGATATCCATAACAGCTCATCTGTGTTGGCGGTGTTGTGTGCAGAATGGTAAACAGGCCTCGCTTGAGCCGTACGATCCATCTCCATCCTGTGGGCCGTCCTCTGCGCGGCCTCTCAGGGAGACGGCTGAGTGTGATGGATATTCGGCCCTGGCTTTGTCCCCATCATGGCCGTATTGTTTTAAGAAATAACCTGCTTGTGCTTTTTGGCTTTTTGTTTGTATGTGGTTGTCCGCCATGTTGTCTGTGCATGAAAAACTCGCAGATACATGTTCAAAAAGGACAAAAATGTATCAGAGTTTTACAGTTTGAATTCATGTCAAGCTTTTTTGTATATTGTACTAGATCACAAAAGAATAATGTGGACTAGAGCTTGTTATACATTAATAAGTGTTAAGTTTATGTCATCTAGAAACTACATTTATAAAAGTATAAGTCGCACCAACCAAAAAAATGCATAATAATGAAGAAAAAAAAAACATATATTTCACATATAAATCAAATTTGGCCAAACTATGAAAAAAAAGTGTGACTTATAGTCTGGAAAATACTGTCCTTTGTTAAAAGTGAAAGCTAAATTCACATAGTTTAGTCTTGTAATCTTTCCGTGTTCTCATTTTTTCAAGGTCCTATATTACACTAAACTGACTCTTGTAGCTTTAAGTCATGTTATAATGTCGTTACCTCGTTAAAAACAGACCTGAAGTTGTGTTTTGTTTCGTTCACATGTTGGAGTAACACTTTATTTTTAGTCTGTAACATCAGGGGTGTCAAACTCCAAATTTAAAAACTGTGACTAAGTCGTGGCCAAAGTAAATATTTATTGAAAAACAACATCTACATGTTTTTCAGAAGATTAAATTTAAGTGAGTCGACAGGAGCAGATGCTAAAAAGTATCAACAGAATTGGTCGGGGCACCAACGCACTTGCAAAGCATTCTGGGATTCATAGCAGTAGAGGTGCATGCGCTTTACTGGCCAGCTCTAATTTAATTAATTTAAATATTTGATATGATCTCACAGACCAAATATATTCATGTCAAGGGCCAAATTTGGCCCATGGGCCTGAGTGTGACATGTCATCTTCAAAGCTCAAACTGCTCTGTTCCCCCTTGTGATGTCATGAAGTGGTAGTTTTCTAGTTGACAGATACTTTTTAAATCTTTTTTCAGCTGAGATCGATTCCAGAGCTGAAATTATCCAAGTGAAGGTGTTCAAAGAGTTTAGAAACCACATGATGACATCACAAGGTGGAGGAGAGTCTAAATCTACAGGGTTTGTGTGTTAAACATATGTGAATGAAACAAAACACAGCTCGAGGTCTGTTTGTGAGGAGGAAACATTATAAAATAGATCAGAATGTGGCGTAATATTGACCCTTTAACAAATATGTAATCTAAAAAATCTCTTCTTTCTAGTTTGTCTCAAAACCTGATACAATCCATCTCACTGTGTGTCTCGCGTGTATAATAGGATAAAGTGAAATTGGTGTACCCTCTTCATAACAGCCTCTCTTCCCTGCCTCCATCGGCCCGTGCACACACACTCTGTGATGGGCTAGCTCTTTTTCTCCTGATGTAGGCTATTTTCCACTCTCACCAGAAAAGTCTGAACGTCAGCACTAGTCAGCAATGTCACATCATACAACATGGCTGAGGACGATACCCGAGCTGACACACACAAACACACATGTTATATCCATACATTTACTTCTATCCACTGATCTAATGCGTCTCCTCATCTACACGGCTGCAGCGCTCTGGTTAGTGTTGGGCATCTATTCAAATCAATTCAAATTTATTTATATAAGACAACAGTAGCTCAGCTGGTAGAGCGTTTGTCCACTGATCCGAAGGTTGGCGGTTCGAATCCCGCTCTCGACGACAAATCCTCTGATCTACAGGTTGGTGGTGCGACTCCAGCTCCCACAGATGAATACTGTCGTGTGAAGTAAAAGTTTCCAGTTAAAAAAAGTACATGAGTAAAGTTGAGATACCTAAAATGTGTACTTAACCCTATAGCGTCGGATGCTAACGCCGCCGATAGACTCGCGGTTGTGGACTTTCCGTCACCGTATCTCCACAAGTGATTCTCCCAGTCAGTTATTTGATGCATCAAAGGTAAAATAAGGATGAGATATGTAAAATAGAGTTAGTTATTGTGAAAAAAGGCAAAATTACACGCTGATACTTCCTTTCACATGATTTTTATGCCTAAAAACGAAAAGTCTAGGCGAGCGATAATGGTCTATAACGTGCTCAGGCCTTAAAGGGTATTTTACTACTACTTTACTACTTTTACTTTGTGGTTACTATTTTCAATGTATTTTCCACATTCTTTGCAGTAGTTAATAATTCACAGTGAAATATCCAATTTAGTAGTGAATATGTGCTCAAGGATGAACTCTGAATGCTCTTTTTTTATTCAAATTTGACATTCTGTGTCTTTACAGAACAGCTGAAAGGTTCTTTTTGAAATAGTTGAGCTGTAACTAAATACCAGGACAAGGCCATGTATATTGTATATAATATTTTATTCTTGCTAATAATCAGTTTCAGATTTTAAAGCCTGCATTACATGAACTTTAAAACTACTGATTTTGACCGTGAAACATATAGAAACAAGCGTAGTGGTGTTGTCTGCTGTTTCTCCAGCGCTGTACAGTCCTGTAGCTCTGTCAGAACCATCCAGGTCCTACATCTCGATTATTACTATTCCCACTTATCGTTTAGTATGTTTTGGGGCTCACTATTTATCGTGGGGACTTTCTCTTTGCACAGGTTGAGGACTTTTTGGTATTTTTCTGTTCTACGATAAGATTTGAGCTGTAGAAGTTTGAATAAATAACTTTTCTGAGCTATAAACTAACGGCTAAAGCGCTTCTTTCTACTTTTCATTTATTGCAGATATAGTCCTACTTCAGGGGCATAAATTAGTTTCAATATGATCGTTTATCGTCTATATTTACTTAAAAAAACGTCATATCGAGACAGGTCCACGAGGTCTGTAGTTCGCTCTAATAATCTCTCTGTTATGTCTATTCATTTGACGACTTTTCCACTGATCGAAATCGTATTCATATTTCTTAATAACATTCCAAACCAAATCCCGGTTGTCGTCGCACAGCTGACTGGGATTCTACAGGGAGGAGGAGGGGGCTGGGAATGATCGATTATGTAATTAGCCTTCAGTAATGTGAAACAAAATTATAGCAACAGTGCCTGAGTCTGCCGGATAGAAATGTGCGTGATTAGGGCTGTGGCGTGGCGTTGGCCTGTCCTCGTTAATTACCCGCCGCACTAATTGCCAAGTGAGGAGAGTGGGCTGGAGGTTTGGGTTCCTAATAGAGACAAAAAATAATTGAATCCTCTTTTTATTTTCTCTCTTCTTCTTCTGCTTTTCCCGCTCCTCCTCCTCGCTCTACCCTCCGTCTAGCGTCGTTCAGGGAATTGGGGACTCGTTTCATGTATTCTAAATTGGCAATTTATTCATGATGAAGTTGCTGGTGTGGAGAGGCTTTGATGCTGTAGGGGGGAATGTTGGAAGAAAAGAGTGAGTGAGGTAGACGCAGGGAGGGAGGGAGGGGGGAGAGGCTACCAAATTATACAGGAAAACATGTAAACGAGAACTAATGAGCAGAATCAACTACTCAAAATCTGTTCTCGAGTAAATATTACTTCACAACAGTATTACAGAGGAAGTAAACAGAATCTTTCGGATGCAGCAGGTGAGGGTGGGCGGCGAGGATAAAAACTGATGATATATTTTGAAAATGCATCAGGAATGTGCGAAATGCGCCTGTAAATGTTTTGGTTGCGGTTCAAGTATGGCACAAATCTACAAATGGAGCATAAAATGAACCATTAAAGTGTAGAATAATGTTATACCATTTGGAGTAGTACTGTTCATTTCAGACTTTAAGCCGCTACTTTTTTCCAACACTTTGAACCCTGCGGCTTATACAACGCTGCGGCTAATTTAAAGATTTATACTGGCTAACGGCCACCAGGGGGCACTCTGTAGCTGTAAACGCAAAAATGAGACAGATTTGGGGAAAGATTATGCGCTGAAGAATGCACTAGTTTGGATTTTGAACTGTCATTTTGCCACATCCTCAGCATGGAAAACACAGAAAGAAATGTAAATGATGCAACTTTTAAGATAAAGGCAATGGAGCTGTCCATCAAAGAAGGAAATAGAGCCACTGCACATCAGTTTGACCATTAAAGAAGGAAATAGAGCCACTGCACGTGAGTTTGACCATTAAAGAAGGAAATGGAGCCACTGCATGTAAGTTTGGCTGTAAAAAAAGGAAAAAGAGCCACTACACGTAAGTTTGACTATCATAGAAGGAAATAGAGCCAATGCGCGTAAGTTTGACCATCAATGAATCGATGCTGCGACGTTGGAGGCAGCAGCAGGAAGAACTTAGTCGATGTAAAAAGACGACAAAATATTTCAGAGGAAATAAAAGCAGATGGCCCGAGTTGGTGCTGTTTTATTTTCTAAACCTGCAGGTCTGTTCATCCTGTGTTGGTGCCGATTTTCAGACACAGTTTTAAAAAAAAGCACGTCTTAAATTAAAATTAAAAAAAAAAAACCTTCTGAGTTCCGTCTTTCTGTGTAAATATCTCACATTACAACATGAAAACATGTGGCTTATATTCAGGTGCGGCTTATATATGCACAAAATTGATTTTCTTTTCAAATTTAGCTGATGCGGCTTATATTCAGATGCGCTCAATAATCTGAAATTTACAGTACACAGGTGGTTCTGGACGTCCTAATCAGCAATTTCTTCCTGCAATTTTTAAAATAGTTATCAACAGTATAAACTTAATTCTCAGTCTGCATATTTCCAGAACAAGTGTCATCCATTTTTGATATATAAATGTCGTTTTTTTTTAGATTACTGTAGATCACTAGTGTACATTTGGTAATAAACAACATTTTTGAATTTCTGAGCACATTTATGTTGTTCAGATCAGTTCGAGTTGATTTCCACAGCACATTTACAACAACTTCAGCTGCTCAAAGTCAACGGAAAACAAAGATACAGATCACACGATACATAGAAAAAGATTTTAAAAAACACCAAGACGTTAGGTAAACTCTTTTGGTCTGTGAGATTAGACTAAAAACACAAAAATACTAACAGTTAATGCTAATCTCAATGTAGTTGTGTAGAAATTGCAGACATAGGAAGAATATATGAAGCTTAATATGTTGCAAGGTATTACAGATGAATTTTCCTCTGTGTTTAAGTATCAGCATGAATGAAAACACATGGAAGTTGCTTTGAGGAGACAGTGATTCAGAACATGACCACACATCCGCTGATGACGCATGAACATACAGTATTTGCATAACGCACACTTCAGCCTGCCGTCCTCCCTCCTGTTCTTCCATATTTGATACCTCCCAACCATGTGCGCACATACTGGGGCCCGTGGAGTGTGCACGGCCCTTGTGCGGTTGGAAGTCTGTCTCTGCACTGCTGTTTACGCTGGATTACCCTGACGCTTCAAAGCATTTCACTTCTGCCCCATTTACTGGTATATGTGCGCTCAGCATCCCCACATCCCTACAATACGCACTTTTGCACAAACCTTATCTGTCTCTCCAGAGTTTTGCTTCTCTTTGAAAACACCACCAAAAAAACGGCCTCCATTTTTGCCCCCCCGAGTCCTTATACTCCTTGCTGATAGAAATGTCACTCCTGGCACCAACGCCTGGGAGGCACAACCCAAAACCCGAAACTGACTTTTCTGATTTAAAGATGTCTAGACCTCAAGGAAATGCACACTCCTTCTTCTCCCCTGCACCTATCTCCAAAGATCCAATCACGGCTGAATTAAATTTCAATGAAAAATTATAAGAAATTGAAAAAGCAAGATAATCTCAAGTTCAATAAAAAGTTTAATGAGAAGGAAAAAAAGAGCGGGTTATCTGGATCACATCAAAGTTAGTGTCCTGGGAGCAGAAGTATATGAGTGCCACTGCTGTCATATCTGCTTTTGCCTGCAGAGACTAGCGCTATCTCACTCCCTATGCCTTCCCTTGACTGTCGCTCGCCCAGCCCGCTACAGTATAACAAGTGGAGCAGAATGATGCACAGCAATGCCTCTCCGGGCCCCTCGTGCGCACTCTCACGCCCACACACACATATACAAGCACCCATAGGACAGCGCTGAAGGAACGCCATACACAACACATGCATCATTGACATAAATGGAGGAGGAGGAAGACATACCTGCCACTATAGCAGTATATATGACATCTGTGTGAGCTGGGAATAGGTTTATGTTTTATTAGTGCGCTCCCTATAGAAGCCGTGTCCACTGTATGGCTCGAGGGCTACGCATGACCCTGTGTCAGATTTTGGCTTAGAGCTAAAAAATATATTACCAGCTGCCCATCATTGTCAGGGTTTTTATGATGGCAAGATCACATGAAATCATAGACTGTATAAAGAAGAAGTGGGAGCGTCACGTCACCTACAGCGTTCGGATCCAGACAAATGAAGCTAATCGAGGCTAGCGGTTATAGCGGCGAATCTGGAGCAGACTTTTTGGAAATCCGACCGCGAGTATCATAGCAACCAAAGAGCCAATCCGGAGCGAGGCTGTTGGTTTAGCAGAGAACAGGCACTAAGTCTAAGAAGGCCCTTGATTTGTCTGTTATTAATGTTCATATCTTGATTTATGGACAAGCGGGTTAATACGAACATTTTAAGACCAAAATGACGAGTCTGACAGCAGCAGTTACAGAGAGAGGGGTGACAGCTTTTCAATAGAAAGTGAATTGGAGCCAGAGTTGAAGGAGCCAGAATCATGCCCTTGCTCACTTACTATTTGGAACGCTTTTTATTATACATGTATGAAACACGAAAAATGTAATGTCAAATGGGTAACACTTTATAATAACTATAGCCTATTTAGCCTTAATAAAGCATGAACAAACACTTAATTAATAATGAACAAACACTTAATTAACAGTGACTCATGCTTAATAAGTACTTAATTACGGCCTTAAATAACACTTCATTAACAAGTGTTTGAGTTAATACTTAACTAACCATTTGTGTGTGTATTTGTAAATGTATATTTAAGGAGTAACTAAGTGTGAAATAAGTATGAGTAACTGTGCACAACACAGGCCAATTAAGTGCTAATTCAGTGTTAATTAAGGTTGTAATTAAGTAGTTACTAAGCATGAATCATTACTTAAGTGTTTCATTATTAATTAAGTGTTTCTTCATTATTAATTCAGTGTTTCTTGATTATTAAGTGTTTCTTCATTATTAATTCAGTGTTTTTTCATTATTAATTAAGTGTTTGTTCATGCTTTATTATGTTAAATAGGCTATAGTTATTATAAAGTGTTACCAAATGAAAATGAGACCAAGTCTTTAGCTCTTTGTAAATGAAACATTGGCTCCGAACGCCGAGTTTTCTAGTGAAGTCTAGGCAAAAAGCTGCAGTATTTTCACCATTGTGGCATAGGACGAGGTCATCTAATCTCTGTCATGGCGTCTTTTACTGCTATTCAAAGAGCGAGCAACAGAAATGACAAATACTGTAACACAAAGATGATGTGGAGGGATCGTCGCCGTCCACCAGAGACAAACCAACAGTAATCAGACGCTGTGATACAGAACAGTCATCGGGGAGACAATTTTCAGACATTCTGCCTTGAAACCATGGATAATGAACCACATCACCAACCTCACTATTATTGATTTAAACATAATTTTAACCAACCATCAAATAGTCTCATTTGACCCAACAACACTGCAAAAGCACCAAAGCGTTTAAATTAAAATAACTCAAAACAAAAGCCGCAAATCCGTATGTTTAGGAAACCAGAACGGGCCAATTTCTTTGACATTTTCCCCTGACACACAACGGAATAGATTTACAAAACTGTGCCCAATTTGACTGTCTCTGCGCCGAATTTATTTTCTTTTGTGTGCTAATCAGACCATTTGTGCTCATTCCTTTGTCATGTACGCACTAGTGCTAACTCTGTTGTGCTAATAATTATTATATAATTGATAGGGAAAACCAAAATCTTTTTAACACTTGATAAAACACAGGAGACACATTTCCTGACATGTGTGTGCCCCCCTCCTGCTTTTCCTCGTCTGTTTGCTGAAGCAGTGGATTAATTAGTTTTTGTTTACATGTAGCCTTCCCAAACTCATTGGATATGCATTCTAGCTAATTAGCTCCTAGCCCTAAAAGAGGACAGCATATCAGCGTATTAGCTTGTTGGATAAGCACTCATTTCATGTGTGCTGCCATTTATCCATGTGTGGGTTTAAACTGCCCCAAAATAAACAGGTAGGGATTAATTTGTTCATTTCCTAGGCCAAATCGAGTGTTTAGTACTACATACCCTTGACATACGAGTTATCACTAACCATGTAAATGCACCGTGTTTGTTCCCTGAAGTAAAAAAGGCTCTGCAAAGTCAAACGATTTTGCATGTGTGCCAATATACCACCAAGTCTTCTGCCGCGACCTTGCCAGTCCCTTATGGAAACATCTCCTCTTTCTAATATCATGCCATTCGTGTTGCTTTTCCCTGATTTTTTTCACGTTTACTCCTGAGACAGTGCGTGATAACTGAAGAATGGGTTTTGCGGAGGTAAAAAGGTGGTGTTGAGAAAGAGAAAATAAAGAGCTGGACCGGACTGGGAGATGAGTGTGTTTGATAGCACCTGGATTTCCACCTCTCTCTGTCCCAGTGGACTCCTGTCACCGCAGACTCACTGGGCTGTTTTATCAGCGTCCCAGTGCTAACTCTCAAACCAACTCTTGCCGGATCCTTTATCTGTTTCTCTTCCAAAAGTGTGTGTCTAAAATGTGTGGATGGATTCATAAGAGCATAAAGGAATGTGAGCTGTAGACAAAACAACTGTTCTGGGGATATTTCAGCAGTCATCTCCCTTCCATTCGGATCAGAACTATTCCTGGATTCTGAAATGTTCTGCCTGGCTGAGTGTGACTCAGAAGACATTATCAGATAAAACTCTAATTTCTTCCCAGACCCTCGAGCACAAGTTTTGCCTACTCGCAGATAAGGCACAAAAAGAGAGGAGAACCAGGTTTTGGGGGTGTAGACACATCGTGATTGCAATCAACTAATTAGCGAAGCTTGATTTTTGAACATCTGTGGGAGAATTTCTATTGCACCATCCAGGAGACAACAAATTAATGTGAGGTAGTGAACATGAAAAGTGCTCTGTATCTGACCCTGTTGGGTTTGCATGGGAATGCTGCATTTGCATCACTAACGTTTGTGTTCCCATTGTTTATCAACCTGATCCATGGAAAAGTACATTTGTGCTGTTTCATCCCATTGACCGTTGTCTGCGGTCGTTTAGCAGTAACGACGTCACGTGTGCTATGAATGGATTAGCATTAGACACATGCTAGCAGCAGTGACTCAGGCTGACACAGGTGAATGTGACCAGCGTCTGTGCGTTTGCTCTAGGCCATGGTGGAGACAGTGAATAATCTGCTGCAGCCCCGAGCCCAGGCGGCATGGAGAGAACTCCCCACCAGCGAGCAGCTGCACTCAGCCACGCTGCTCCTCGACACTGTGGAGACGGGCGCTTTCATGTTAGCTGACAATCTACTCAAGACTGACACTGTGCAGGAGACCACTGACAACATCCGTGAGTACTTTTTCACTATCTTTGTGTGGATCATTCTTTGCCTTTTCTGTAAACTCGGCTAGACCCCCAAACTGTCAGTAAACCTGTTGAGATGCCCTCAAGCATGGCACTTAACATCCAGCAGCTGTGGAGGAGCTGCACAGCTCAACGTGCGAAAGGCTGAGGCTCAAACCACAGTGAGGCGCACGATGTTTGGGAGACAGTAGCAGAATATAAAGTTCACCGCAGGTGTAGAAAGGGCTTTCTTAGATTTCACAGGGCTTTTGGTCTGTACAGAGTTAAACATAGCTTAAACCATGTGGATCCTGCTAAAGATCTAAGATTATGATGCAACGACACTGCTCTACTCCTCCCCCTCCTTCACCCACCTCTTCAGATCCACCCTTCATATTCTGAGAAGAAAGTACAGCTTCACTGTGCCAAATGCAATATACATTTTTATATACTTACATAAACCAAATAATAATATGCAGTTCTATTCATTGCTTATGGGATTGAGAAGGGACCATGCGCAATAACAGTTATACATTCAGTTCAGTGCATCTCAGGATTATATTGAAAAATAATATGTCATAAGAAAAGACATTAGTGAGATGTCAGAAATATCCAAAGAACATCCAGACCAGTAACGATTATGTGTTACCACAGAGGTACCCGGCCTGCCAAAAGCCCTCAGAAGGTAATTAAGAAAATCAATATTGTATGAAAAATAATTTGTGTGCAGTGAAATTGAAATACATTAGATGCAAGTTTAATAACACCCGGGTTCACTAACACAATGATTCACCTGTCACTAGCAATATGACCTGTTATGTATACCGCAAGATGATACAATCTGCCGTGTGGTGATCTAATGCATTCAAACCATTGTTATTTTCCAGTTTTTTCCTGTTTATCTTTGCCCTTACGTAACCCTGCTCTGCACAATGCAAACTCAGTCGGCACTTGCACCATTATGTAGACTAGGTGCTGTCAAAGGGAGGTCACACCATCGGTCTGTAGGTCGAGTTCTCGGGTGAGCTTTTGAAAGGCTCAGTCCCTGGAGATTCACGCTCGTCAGCATCAACATCGCTGGTGAGATGGCGAGATGCCGAGATGGCGAGATGGCCCTGAGCCCTTCAGAGCAGCCGTGAATTGCTATGGCCAAGATGCAAGTTCGTTTTTATTTATTTAGTTCTCCCATATTTTCCCTCCCGCTAACATGTAGGCGGGCCCGACAAAGCAGAACAAAGCCAGTTATTATGGCATTGTGCACATCGCTTTTCCTCTCCTTTCTCCATCCTCATCTTCTTTTATAAATTCTTTTCATCTTCTTTCATCACAGAGTAAGTCAGTAATAGCATGTATTAGATGTGTTTTATGTGCGCTGTAGGCGACCAGCCCCGGCCTCCGCTTCTGGTTATTCTTTCCATTTGATTTTCGTCTCTAAATACGCCTCGCACCATCGCCACGGTATCACCAGTATTCGGGGATCTTGTGAATAACAGATGAGACGTTTTGGCAGAAGGAGGAGCCGTGGAAAAAAAGAAGGAACTGGAGTTGACGTTTAAAGACACAGGAGAAGATTGAGGGTTATCATGGTGGTGGGCTGTCACATGATGTTCTCAGGGTGTTTTTCCCTCAAAGCGATCTATTAGAGCTTTTCTGACTGAGAAAGACGCTAATTAAGTATTCAAACAAATAAAAGATGTGTTATTGATTTTATTAGTGAGCCTAGACGTCGGGAGAGGCGGGGAAGGGAAGCAGAGGGACAATGAGCGACTGAAATGTGGACAATTTGGGGTGATTAAAGAGAGCATGGCAAAGTTTTAGCATTTCAGATCTTCAGATGGTGATACTACCATTACTAAGTGTTTTTTTCAGAATCAAGGCAAGTTTATTTGTATAGCACAATTCGTACAAGTAAATCAAAGTGGTTTATAGAGTAAGAAAGACATTAAAATCACAAGATCTTCTCAAATGAAGCGCCAAATACTAGTTTTATTATGTCAATCCATTTTCAACAACCCTAAAATGGCTCCAGAATGATTTCTCCATGTATTTTTTATACAGATTATATTAGTCTGGTCCCTCGTCCAATCAGATTAGTTTTTTACACGTGCGAAACAAAGAAGCTCATTGGTCAAATTCATCTCACCTCAGATTAGCAGAGTTTAGTGCCTTACCCATTGATTCTGCAGAAATCCGCCATGTTTTCTGCCCCGTGCGCCGTTGTTTTTTCCTTCATTTTTTCTGATATGGACGCACCATGCACCTGTCAATCATACCCATCTGAAAAACAGGGAAGATTCCCACGCTCACATCGTGTATTCTGGATTCCAGGCAAGTAAAAATGGAGGAAAAATACAGACTATCTATTTAAAATGGATATTTCTGTGTATTTTATATGTAGATTATATCAGTCTGGTCTCTACGTCTTTCGTTTCAAACACGATCAGATTAATTTTTTCAGTGACACATGCGAAACGAACGAGCTCATTGGTCACCTATGACTGACAAGTAAAAGCATCAAAATTGATCTCACCTCAGATTAGCAGAGTGTAGTGCTTTACCCATTTATTCTGCAGAAATCGTCATGTTTTTCAGCCCCGTGTGAGGTTTTCTTCCTTTACTTTTTCTGAAATGGACGCACCATGCACCTGTCAATCACGCCCATTTGAAAAACAGGGAGGATTCCCACACTCACATCTTCATCAAGTATTGAAGAAGTGTGTATTCTGGATTGCAGGCAACAAAAATGCAGAAAAACACCGAGTATGTGTGTAAAATTGGGTGGGTCAGAGCGGAGTGGTAAAGTCTGAGATGGCTTATATGCGGAGGAGGTGATGAGATGGAAGATAGTTCATATTCATAGTCTATGCTGTGGAAAAGTGCATCTCAACAAGGTGGCGATAGCAGTAACGGCTAACAGCACTTCCTGATCTGCGGTTGCCATGGCCACAGTCGCTCAGCGTGATTGGCCTTTCGTACTTTTGCTGCGAAGCTGGTGATAGGGCAGAGAAAATGCAATTCCACTAGTGCGCTTGTTCTGTTGTGATAATGTGAAGAAAGGCTGTACCTGGAATCGTAATTATGCTCGAGCAATTATTGGCCGAGAGTTAGCTTAAGTATAATGTGATGATCTGAGAGAGACCCGCAGACAGACAGGAGGCGCTGCTACAATTTACAACTCATTCTTAATTTCAAAACAGCTGCCTTCGCACACAATATCACCTTACATAAATCCTGTCTGGTTCAGCCTCCAATTTATGTCCACCTCTAGCGCCGCATAAACGCTGTTACATAAGCAGAGAAGAAGAAGAAGTGGGCTCTCTGAAGGAACTTAAAAACACGAGAAAAAAAACCCAGTCTTTTTAGTGTGGAAATGTTCATCTCCTCATCTTTGCGCGGTTAATCTTTGCTCACAGCTAATCCAGTGGGCAGATCCAGCGTGATTATCTCCCCCCTTTATGCATATCCCTTCCCATACTGCCTCTCATTTCACATCTTCTATTAGAATTTTATATTTTTTCACTCTCGGCCTGCACTTTTAAAGCCTGATTTCTTTGTCTCACCCAGACGCCTTGCACTGAAAATACATTATTAAACTGACACACTTTCAGAATAGTTCCCTGTGTTACATTGCGTTTGGCTTGAACAAATGCGCTATTATTAGAAACAAAAAAAAGAAAAGGATAAAAAGTGATTTGATAAGGGATAACGCAGCGGTACCAGCGTGCGGTTGTGATAAAGATAATGAACGACTACGTTTCTTAGGAGGAGGATTGTCATGACAAGGATGCTTTAATTAGATTAGGCTCAGCGTGTTTGGAGACCCCCGCCGCTCCCGTGGGTGGGGATGCTGTGCGTACATGTCACGGGTGTATATTGTGGGCGGGGCGGCTAAATGTTGGGTTTGGATCAATTGTTTGCGTATCTGTTAGCAGCCATACCTTCTCTGCTATTTTGGTTTGCTTTCTAATTGTCACTAACGAATATAGTCATGCAATTTCTACTCAACTATATGCGCTGGGTGGTATATAAGTCATTTACCAATTACATGTACTCTTAACTTTCTCTACAGCTCTTTCACACAAACTTATCAGAAGTGAAAGTACTTTGCATGAGCTACATGATCAGTGGGAGACTGGGTATTTATACCATGTATTCTTTGCATTGAATAAGACCTACAATTACATGCAGTCCATTGTGCGCTCAAGTGCGCTTACTGGGTTAGAAATATATTCAAATATACAGCTAGCTACCAACCCTTACCTTACTTACCATTATGGATAAACGTCAGTGTGTTTCTTCGTTCGCCCTGTCATTAAAACGCCAAATCTGTTTAAGTAACACTCTCTCAAATTGCAGGTCTTAACACCTGAGAAAGTTTAAAGAACATCTGATCTCAGCTCACTTTATTGTGAAATTGTTGGTGCGAGAAGAAGCCCGAGAGTTTGAGAGAGAAGCTACATCGATCATCTTTGTCAAAAAGTCTCTACCAAAGATAACTCCTCAACTTTTAAAGATTATTGACTCAAGCTACACTTTAGCAATTGGTCAACAAGTCAAGTATGGCCAGAGGCTGTAGAATCAATAGTGTCTAGACAAATTCAAAGCATCAGTAGCATCACAGAACAGTAGCATCACACAAAAAGTGTTATAAACTATTAAAAAACACATAAGTTGTATCTCAAATGCTTCAGTGCTGGGCTTCTGCAGTTTGTCCAAGTTTTGTCACAGATTTAGAGCTTGGTTTGTACTGGTTTTGTCTAGGGTTTTACTGGTAAAAGCTCTGATATCCTACATTTTTCAGGCACCAGCGAGTACTCAGACCAAATTACCGCTTCGATACCACTTTGTATTTCCAGAACGAGGGCCCGTAGATGTGAGCACTGCCGCTGCTGACGTCTGTGGCTAATGCTAACGATAACACCCAGAGAAAGCCTGAGGTGTAGATCAAACTGACTGAGGGTGCATTTGAGTTTTAAAAGGGTCCAAACATAATACGCTTCCTTGTTTTAGGTGTTTTAAATGAGGCGTGGCCCAGAGCAGGTTAAATGCAGACTGTGGAGGCTCTGCAGACACTTTAAACACGCTAATACTGACAGAAAAGACATTTGTGTTACCTCTTTGATACCTTCATTTTGCCTGTGGAGTGGACGCTAAAGTAACTACGGTGAGTGCAGCCCGACAGCAGCGCTAACACCACAACAGCGCTAACACGGACTTTGTTTACTCTGCATAAATAGCCATATGCTCCGAGGATGAGCGTCTTTTTACAGGCCTCACTGCTGTTTTTATCCACGCTCTGTGGTACAAAGTGACCAAGTAGAAAAGTAAAAGTGCTTAAATCAGCACAACTCATCTTCAACACCATTACATATTTGACTCTGACACTTAAGTCCTTAAAATCTCATTTACTCTTGTGGATGTTCTTTGGAGATAGACTTTTACTAGAGTGATTTTTTTGCTCTTGTACTGTAACAAAATTGAGTAGGTTTAGTCACTTCTTCACACTATGCAGTATCATATCAGATCAGGGTACTATTTTCTAGATTAGTTGCAACTTTATTTGTTAGATCTGCGTTTTATACTGATCATTTCGCACAATCCCACAATCCAACATCTACACTAGTCCAACATCTACACTAGTAGTACTCGGAGTTCCCTGTTTGCGATACAGTGATGCATTTTACTTGTACAGATCACATTTTGTATAAACCAAGAGTAAACCGCTTGTGTAAAAAACTGCATGCATCTTATTTTTCCATTTCCCTGCCTTTCCTCCTTGCTCTTTCTCATCTTACACTGACCTCCTTAACAATTTCCTTATTCACAAATCTCCTCCTCATGTCCTGAGCGTGTCCTTGTGCTGTTTACTTGATCCGGGGGGCTCTTCATTTCACCATGAAAGCAACATCTAAATCACAAAATCACTCGTGGGCACAAGATAGCAGTACGGGAAAGGTGTAATTAGTCCATAATTAGAAACTTTATCTAATGCATTACTCTGCCGTAATCAGTCATGTGCTAACGAACCTGGATGGTGAAATGAGATTCCCACAATACAAGAGAGACAGCGGATTACACGCCTTAATTTGTCTGACCAGTTGCCAGGAGACATTTGTTGGCGTTTTTAGTCCAAAAAGTGAATACTCATGTCTTTGTTTAGGAAAAAAGGACTGGCAGGATTCATGCATGTCTCTTTGAAGCACTTAGTGGCAAAACATAGCTATTACACAGGGCCTTTCAAAACAAACCTCGATAGAGAGTGCTATGCAATTAGGTGGCATTAATGCTGTCATCGTGTTTTTGTTTTTTCCTCTCAGAGCTGGAAGTGGCGAGGTTGAGCACCGATGGAAACCTTGTAGACCTGACGTTCCCCCAATCAGAGCTACACGGAAACTCCATCCAACTGTCAGCCAGCACACTCAAGCAACACGGCCGAAATGGTAAAAGAAAAAGACAAAAACTCTCTCCTCTCACTCACAGCAGGGGATCAGTGTGTCAGACCCGCTGCCGTGTGCTGCTCTCACCCCTGCTCTTACAAGCTATTTCTGGATACAACAGTTATTAAGGGTGTTGACTCATGTGCACGGTCCGTCCCACAGGTGAGATCCGCATGGCCTTTGTCCTCTACAAAAACCTGGGCTCGTACCTGTCCACAGAGAACGCCAGTGTCAGGCTGAGCAGTGAGGCAGTGTACCCCAACTACTCTGTGATCGTCAACTCCCCTGTCATCACCGCCTCGATTAATAAGGAGAGCAATAAAGTGTACCTGTCCGAACCCGTGGTGTTCACAGTCAAACACTTACAGGTGAGACACAGCACAATTTCACCAGTTCTATACATACAGTGGTCCCTAAAAATAACCCACAATAGGCGAAATCCATGAAGTAGTCAGCTTTATGAGTTTTTTTTGCTTCTGTAAAACCCCTCACCACACACTTTATACACTTTTCTCACACAGGCATTAACATTTTCTCACATTTCTCTCTTGTTTAAACTCTCTCAAAGTTCAAAAACCTTCGTCGGTGCCTTTGTCAGTGCAGAACGTTTCATCGACATTGTGGGTTTTGTCGGGGAGAAAACTTGCAAACATACAGCACTTCAGAGTCACACTGCGATCCAACATTTATGTAAATTTGTCTGACACATTCTGTACTGTACAGGAGACACGGAGGAGACTGATGGACAATGGTCTACAGTCCCTCAGCCAATCAGGACGAAGAACACAATGGTCTACAGTCCCTTAGCCAATCAGGACGCAGAACAGAATGGTCTACAGTCCCTCAGCCAATCAGGACGCAGAAACACATGGTCTACACAGTCCCTTAGCCAATCAGGACGCAGAACACAATGGTCTACAGTCCCTTAGCCAATCAGGACGCAGAACACAATCAGGACGGACGCAGAACACAATGGTCTACAGTCCCTTAGCCAATCAGGACGCAGAACACAATGGTCTACAGTCCCTTAGCCAATCAGGACGCAGAACACACTGGTCTGCAGTCCCTTAGCCAATCAGGACGCAGAACACGATGCACATTCATACATTCATACATGTAAAAAAAGCTTAATTGACCTGCTGATAAATGCTTCACCTAACACAACAGAGGTTGGCGGTTTCCTCCTTGTTACTGTTGTTACATTCTACCAAATCTAAGCTGATTGTTTGCACGCAATGGCAGCCACTCCTCCATCATTCTTCCCCAGGGGAACTGTGATTGTGGCTTACACCCATTGACTGTTTATATAAATGCACATAGTTCACCAAATAGGAAGTGATCATGGGCGTATTAACCCGCTCTACATGATCCTAGTATTTTTATTTCGCTGTTGTGTCTGTAAATCAAAATATGAACATTAATAACAGACAAATCAGGCGCTTTCTTTCCCACAGCAGCCTCGCTATGGCTGACGTCACTCTTCCTTAGTCCACTTCTTTATACAATCTGCTCTTACACCACAGGGTTAGTGTAATCATGAAGGAAGAGATTGCAGACCAGGTAGAGAGTTCAAAGAAGTTTATCTGATATCAGATGAATGAAGTTACAGACAGCAGGCACATGCGTATGTGTGGGTGCATGTTTGTGTGTGTGTTTGTGTGTGTGTGTGTCCCAGCTGAGTGTGTGTGTGAGTGTCAGTTTGTGTGTTGAGTGTCCATGAGTGTGCAAGAGAGAATCCGTACTTATACCCCAAGAAAGGTACTATCTATAGGAGGCTGGTCCTATAAGGATAAACTATATTTACATACTGTTGTACAAGGTCGTAAATAGATATACCGTTAGCTGTTTACAGAAGGTAGAATATGTCACTTAAAAGATGTATTACAGTTCCTGGAAAGGTGTATTACTAGGTCTCTTGTCAACCCGAACATGCATACCCGTATCATATACCTGAAGTAGCAGACTTCAGTGTAGACATCTTAAAATAAGCATGTGTGACATTCCAACTGAGAAACAAATACACCTTAATGTTGTAACACACAGTATTCAACACAGGGTTTAAGAATAAAGTAATGAAGCAAAAAAATCATACTTTCAGTTAGTGTCGACAAATGGTGTAAGACTAGTGCCGTCTCTGATCAAATTTGGCCAAAACAGTGAAGTTTAAGTTAAATGATACAATATATTTATCTCTGTGCTTTCTCAAAAAAAAAAAAAAAAAAGAAAAAGGTATTTACTCAAACTGCTTTTGTATTTCCAGGTTTGGACTGGCACTGTGCCTCATTTACATCTCGACGTGATAATGTTAAGGATCTCATGAAGTTTTCAATTAGTGTGGCTTTTGTTTCTAATCAATTCACTTTGTGGTGTCAAATAATTGCTTACCCGCCGCATCACAACACAGTTTCCACGCTTTCTGTTATCGTTTACACTGAAACTGCACATGGATTCACAGATGCCCACACACACAGCAGGTTAACTTTATTTTCAGACGTGCGACGCAAAACGTGATCACATTTAAACTTAATTACGACACAGATTAGACTCAGCACAGTAAAGAACCTATTGCATCAGTGTAAGTCGCATTTCGGATCACAACACCAGTGGTTATCTTTGACTTTGCGCTTCCTAGACTTTTACTTTTTACTTTTTTTATAGACTATTTTTTTTATTTTATTTTTATTTTATTTTATTTTATTTTTATATTTGTATATTTTTTTTAAACTTTTTTTATAGACTCTATTTTTTTTTTTTTTTTTTTTTTTTATTTGTATATTTTTTACTTTTTTTACTACTTTTTTTTTTATTTTATTTTTATATTTGTATATTTTTTACTTTTTTTATATACTCTTTTTTTTATTTTATTTTTATTTTTTGTATATTTTTTACTTTTTTATAGACTCTATTTTTTATTTTATTTTTATTTTATTTTTATATTTGTATATTTTTTTTACTTTTTTTATAGACTCTATTTTTTATTTTATTTTATTTTTATATTTGTATATTTTTTTTTTTTTTTTTTTTTTTTTTTTTGCACTGTGTACGACATTTTATATTTATATTTATTCTTATTCTTTTAAATTTCTATTTTAAATTTCTATTCTGTGTGTCGTGGGCTCTGTGAACAAAGAGAATTTCCCCTCGTGGATCAATAAAAGTGATTCTGATTTCTGATTCTGGTCCTAACGAGCCCGACCGAAGTGCGAGGAGATCTTGCCACTTGCTCATTTGGTGACTAACTTTACCAGTCTGCCACGCTCGCCTCAGAGTCGTCAGCTTACCAAACACAAACGGCTCCTACACTTGAGAATCTCGCACAACAAGCGGACACAGCTCCGTCACCTCCTGCCACCACTCCATGTTTGTTTGTGGCTGTCCTGTTGCATTCGGCCCCTTCTGTTTGTCTGTTGTTTTATTGTGCGACACTGTGGGCTCTTTTGCTCCCTCTGTTTGTCTGCAGCATACACACATCAAACATTACACCGCGATCGTGACATGTGAAGTGGATCACACGGATAATGTAGCCATAATAACACACGCTTTACCTAGTACTTATTTTTATGTTATTTGGCAGTTGTTTAGTCGTCCAAACAAGCAGCAGTGCGGTAATACATGTGTGAAAGCCGGCCTGCGTGGTTACAATGATCCTCTTTTTATTGGTTCTGGTTCTGATTTAAAGTTTCCAGAAATAAGTCTTGCTAGTTGCTGTTGTCTACTCCTCAATGACAAAGAATCACAAGCAAAAATATTGACTCCCTCGTTTATCGCGGGGTTTATGTTCTAAAAATAACCCGCAATAGATAAAATCCAAAAAGTATCAGCTGTAAAACCCCTCACCACACACTTTATACACTTTTCTCACACAGGCATTAACATTTTCTCACATTTCTCTCTTGTTTAAACGCTCTCAAAGTTCAAACCTTCGTAGATTTAAAAAAAATAAGTACAGTATTATAGAACTAAACCAAATACTATACTCTACTGTAAATAAAAATTACAGCTTTTAGAAATACTCTAAGTTTTATTTTAATGATTAATCTACGAGTTTGGACACATAAGAAATGATTAATTGTGACTCAGGCGTATTTCACAGCTCCTCTGACCCCGCCTCTTCCTCTGACCCCACCTCCTCTGACCGTGCCTCTTCCCCTGACCCCGCCTCTTTCTCTGACCGCACCTCTTCCTCTGGCCGTGCTCTCTTCCTCTGACCACGCCTCTTCCATCTGACCATGCCTCTTCCTCTGACCCCGCCTCTTCCTCTGATCCCACCTCCTCTTCCTCTGACCACGCCTCTTCCTCTGACCCCGCCTCCTCTTCCTCTGACCGGCCCTCTTCCTCTGACCCCGCCTCTTCCCCTAACCCCACCTCTTCCTCTGGCTGCGCCTCTTCCTCTGACCCCGCCTCTTCCTCTGACCGCTCCTCTTCGTCTGACTGATCCTCTTCCTCTGACCCCGCCTCCTTTTCCTCTGACCCCGCCCTCTTCCTCTAACCCCACCTCTTCCCCTGACCCCACCTCTTCCTCTGACCCCACCTCTTCCCCTGACCGCTCCTCTTCGTCTGACCCCGCCTCTTCCTCTGACTCCGCCTCTTCATCCTGGCGCTGCTGTAATGTCTCACAATGTTCTTTTTCCTGCAGTCGCTGATCTTCTTGCAGTTACAACCCTTTTTGCTCCTTAAAACTTATTACTGTTGTCGTCCTTATGTTATTTTCCTCCTTCTTTATGTGACGAACCGAAGATTCATTTATTCCGTAGTGGCGCCCCCTACTGCCGTGTAACTTCTCCCTGCGCTCAGCATGTCCATGTCCTGCTTAAATAAACCAACACGGCAGGACAGTTACAGCTCGTCTTGTACCGCAACAATAAGTAAGAACCAATTAGTATGAAGAAAGTAAATAATGAATCCGACATAATATAATCATTTTCATATATTCAAAAGCTGCAAGACTGCAAAAAGTGAGGCGCGATTTAGCGAGTGACAACTGTACTCCTCAATGACAAAGAATCACTTGCACAAATATTGAGTTTGTTGTATATGAGTTTGTTTATTTGAACAAAAACAGTAGCCATGATGCAGGTTTCTTCTCTCACTTTCAGTTTCACTTATTTCCCCATGTGCAGCTGCAATGTACCGCTCTTTTTCCTTTCTTTCATCCTAATTTGACACACTCTTCCTCTGCTCTCCTCTCGCCTCGTCTTTTAGCATTCCGAAGAGAACTTCAATCCCAACTGTTCCTTCTGGAGCTACTCCAAACGCACCATGACTGGATTTTGGTCGACACAGGACTGTCGTCTGCTGGCCACCAACCGCACACACACCAGCTGCTCCTGCACGCACCTCACCAGCTTCGCCGTGCTCATGGCCCACGTGGAGGTCAAGGTAAGACTCACTCATTCATGATTTGATTAGAGAAAACTGACCTGAAAAAGTCCACAGCATCTGGGAAATACGAGTCTCCAGAGTCCATGATAGTAACTAATCAGATTTGGCAGGAGGAATTTTACATTCAGTTTGTCAGAGGTGGATGATGACACAGAGTGGAATGGAAAAGCACTTAAGACATTTGTATTCCACCTGTGGAGCCCGGAATGACTAAGACAGATACAAGTTGTCTTTGGAGACTGCTGAATACAAGCCCTGCGTGCTGTAAAAATAATGTTTATCCAATCATAGAGAGACAGTTAGAGGCTTACAGCGGGGGTACGAATATAAAGGGCGGAAGTGACATTTTGGGGAAGATTGAGACATACTATATTCAGTGAGTAAAATAAAAAGCGTTTGATGGCCTCTTTTTACTGCCAAAATATCATAATAATAAGGCCTATAAATGTAGAGTTTATGGCTGAAGAGGAACATAAGATTCAGTCAGTGCCAAAAGGGAGTCAGGGCAGTGAAAGCTATTATGCTAGTATGCTATTATGCTAAGGGATGACATGAAAGTCTGAAGCCAAAAGGTGCTTTGTTCCTTTTACATATAGGAGTCGAAAGGCCAATCATCAGAATTGTGAGAAAAGGGTATTTAAGTGATTTTAATATAGCCGAGGTATTTCAATTTGTGTGTTTAGATTGTTTTGCCTAGACATAAACATCCCAGAGTTGTTGAAGTTGTTCAAGTAGTCCATAGAATACAGATGAAAAGGCAGGAGACAGTCTGGAGGTTTATTATAAATCACAATGGCAAGGGAGACATCAGCCTTCAACACATAGCATTGTCACACATAACAATAAGAATATGAAGAAGAATAGTAGAAATAATAATGCGTTAGTCTTATGTAGAACTTTTCCAGCTGCTCAAAGTCACTTTACAGTTTCATGTATTATTCATTCTCTCCACACCCGGCGATGCCCTGGGGTGGACTGACAGAAGCGAGGCTGCCAGTCTACGCCATCGGCCCCTCTGAACCCCACCCACACTTACACACACAACACTTTCATACACATACACGCACAAAAAACTCAACGGCGCCCCACTGTGACGCCTTGAATTCCCAATGATCTGCTAACCAAACCCAGCCCTGCTTAGCCTCTCAGATCTGACAAGTTTAGGCTTTGACAAGGAGGTTTGGCGACACATGGCACTGCCTATCCAAGCCCTGGTGATGCTTCCACATAGAGTTTAAATAACTTCTGTAGTGCGTCATATCAGAGGTATTTCAGATGCACAGAAGACTTATGAGACAGCTAGACCAGGGGTTTCCAAACTACGGCTCAGGGGCCAAATGCGGCCCTCAGAGCAGTTTTTATTGGCTCTCAGACCTCCTGCTGAACCGGCCCAGTTGATCTAAGGCAACAGCAAATTAAACTAAACCACTACATCCTCAAACATCACATTGCAGTGTGATACAGACCTAAAATGAATGTGTTTAAAGCCTTATTAATGCACAGCGGCTCTGTCAAAGCTGTAAATAAAGCACCGCACTGCACTGATCACCCGTCTGTGGCCCTCTGCTTCAAATATGTTTTGAGATGTGGCCCTCGATAAAAAAGGTTTGGGCTCCTCTGATCTAGACCCTGTTTTGAGGCAGTGCTCTGGCTTGATCGTGTATTATGACGCGTCTAGTTTGTCCGATACCATTACTGACAATTCTCATTAGTGATTCTGTTGTTCCCTAACACCCAGGAGTTCCAAGAAAAAAGCACAAGAAAGTACCTCATGCATGGCAGCTCTGCAGTGTACTTAATAAAGTGGACTTTGTAGGTTATTGATTTACACTTAAGCAGCTGTATCACATGACTAAATGTGATTAGCTCATGTGATTAGCTGAAGCTTTATAAGAGGTTTACCTAAAAATGTCTGGCATCTCTGTTGTTTTACCTAATTTTCTGTAAATCCCTCCTATTATATTTATTAATCCAAGTAGGAGTTCGACTAAGCAGTTAATACCTGTGTGGGATAAGTCCACTTTTGTCTCTTCAGTTCCGCTTTTGTCGCCCAAATTGTGTCTTGTAGCTCTTGATTCAGTGTGACACGCGGCTCTCCCGCTGAGGCCAGGGGATGTGTGTTAGTATTGCAGGGGTCATGGTCAGAGCTAACCCCGTGCGAGCTCCGTGTGCGGGTGTGAGCAGTAGATCCATCATGGCCGCTCCGTAGTGAACAGTGCTCAGGCTGCCAGGCTGTGGGACACTGATGGATAGAGCCAGTGCAGCTGTGCAGCGCCGCGTAAAAATGAGGAGGAGGCTGGGAACACTCAGGGACGAACAGTCAGACGGGCATCAGTCATGGGGGCTTGTGTATTGCGTCTGTGTACAGTTTCAGATCAGACCATGTTAAGTCTGTGTTTATTTCAGCCAGGCATGGGACGATATAGGAACAGGCATGGGACGATATTGAAATTTTGTGTCAACGATTATCATGGCCAAAATAATTGCAATTTACGATTATATCATGACAAATTAGGGATTAATAATTATGTTATTATGTTATGAATAAGTCCCATGTTTAAACAACTTTTATATGATTGTACTTTGTTATCTGTGAAAAAAACTACGATCTAGCGGAAAACTTTAATGATAAGCAGGGCCATCGACAGAAATTTGGAGGCCTGGGTCAAGAATTCTCATAATTCTGGGCCCCCTAAGACCCTGGGGCCCGGGACAACAGACCCCTTTGTCCCCCCCTGCTGTTAAGTAGCTTCGTTCTGCACATTCTGGTGATATAATAGCGATTATCTTTATTGCCGATTATCACGATTATATAAAAAGTCCCACGAATGATTACTGTCGACCCTTTTTATCACGATAAACCTTAGTATTGTTTGTCGTCCCATCTCTAGTGTGGAATTATGATGTTACTAAAAAAAATCTTAGCAGCTCATTTTGTACTTTATGATGCGAACAACTAGGCCATGAAGAACAAAAATAACAGAATTTTGAAAATAATTGGCCAGATAAAGATGTCTTGGTAAATGAAGGGCATTTCAAAAAAGCAGGATCTGACTTCTTATTATTAATCCAGCCACAAAGAGTCACATGTCAGTGCTCTTACGACATGAAACCTGTCAAATTATCAGGCCATTCCCCGCACACCAGGAGGGAAAGAAATTATTGCAACCTTGAAAAGTAAATGACAAAGGGAAAGATTTTTTATTATGCGTATTGGATATTCATGATTTTCAGCTCCTCTGGTGACATTGTAATCAAAATGATCATTGTACGATAGAAATCACAGTCTGGGTTTGGAACACTTGTATGACCAGGAGTTATGCATCGTCTAAAAATGGCTTTATGTGAACGTAACTCAGACGTGCTTCAATTAAAGGTCCTAAATTGTGTGAAACTAACTCTTTTGAGCTTTAAGTCGTGTCATAACGTTGTTACCTCATCAAAAACATACCTGGAGTTGTGTTTCGCTTCATTTACACATGTTTTTTATTAGTCTGTGCATCTCCAAAGCCCAAAATCCTCTGTTCCACCTTGTGATGTCATGAAGTGGTAGTTTAAGTTAACAGCTCCATTTACCTTTAGTTCAGTGAAGATGGGTAATTCTAGGGCTGAAATTATCTAAATCACATGCATCAAACTCAAGGCCCATGGGCCAAATCTGGCCCTCCACGTCATTTTTTGTGGCCTGCGACAATGTAAATTAAAAGGAATGCCTGTCTTAAAATATCAGTTTATCAGGAGACACACAGTTACACCCATATTTTTTCATATCTATGCAAATTCATATGCAAAATTTGTAACCTGAATAAGTAATAAATACAGAAACGGTTAATTAACAATACTTACATTTAGGTACATTAATACATTTACACCTGGCCCTTTGAGAGCAACCATTTTTGCTGATGTGGCCCTCTGTAAATATGAGTCTGACACCCCCGGTGATTCTAGTGAAGGTGTATGGAGTTTCAAAACACAGTGGAGCACTTCCTGTATTACGACATGATGACATCACAAGGTGGAACAGTGTTTTGAGTTTGAGAGAAGAACTCAGCCTAAATCTGCAGGTTTTTTTATGTGTTAAACATGTGTAAATGAACCAAAACACAACTCCAGATGTGTTTTTGATGATGGAACAACATTATAACATAGATTAAGAGTGATATATAATAGTATAGTAATAAATTAGAGTAATATGGTCCTTTTAAAACTGTTCTATATCAGATAAAACACTGGCAGTTTATTTTGTACTTTCCCCAAAAGCCTTGAAATATGAAGTTGGCATTTATGCTGCGGGGCTCCTTATATTCGGTTTGTATTGTCCTTATATTTCGGTGTGTTTTCTCTCCTTGTAAGACAGATGTTCTTATGTTACAGAAAGCAGACAGCATGCACGACCTGCTCCTGGACGTGATCACCTGGGTGGGCATCCTGCTGTCTCTGGTCTGCCTGCTCATCTGTATCTTCACCTTTTGCTTCTTCCGGGGGCTCCAGAGCGACCGCAACACCATCCACAAGAACCTGTGCATCAGCCTCTTCATCGCAGAGTCGCTCTTCCTCGTGGGGATCAACAGAGCCGACCAGCCGGTGAGCGAGCCAGAACAAATCCATCACTCCTGCTTTAGTGTCCACACAGGGCGTTTGTCTTTGGCTAATGCTGTTAGCGGTACATCACGCCACAGCAGTAACCACAGACTGCTGCCATTGTTACGTTTGATTGTTGCTGTATTAAACCTGATCTATCGGACTTCTGCAGAACAACAGAGAAGAAAGAGAAAGAGAAAACTAGCGAGATGGTTTTACTAGTTTGGTTTTGTTTCTCAAACAGACTCGGTTCTGGCTCGTGCACATACTCTGCCATTGTTCGTAGTTCTTTATTGGCATACCGACTTCTGAAATGTTTGCTAACTATCTGCTATTGGTTGACCACATTGAGGCTAGAACAAAATCAACAGAACATTTGATACATGCTGCGTTCCCAGAATAAATCACAAGCACAACATTTGCACACTGACCAAAATCTGTTCTGTTTTTCAACTTTATTGCGTTGTCATTTCAGAAATCTGCCTTCAGAGACGTTTTACAGCTAAAGTGAAATGAGTTTGAGTAAAGTAGAGCTAGCAATAAAAGCGTCGTAAATCACAGTTTTTTCCTTTTAAAATGACACCAAAAAGTTTCTGAACAAAAAAACAAGAAACCAAGAATGAGCCAACGCCTCAAACTTGTAAAAAAACAAAACCACAGACATGTCATAGCATCACGTGACCACTCTGAGGAAGGGCGCTAGTGAGCAGTCCAAAGTGTTAGGTAAGAAAACAAACGAAACCATGGTCTGAAAAAGTTTATTTGTACAGCACAATTCATACACAAAGTGCTTTACAGAAACAGAGAGAAAGTGTCAGCAGTCACCTCCAGTCTCTCTCGAAAACCTTCAAATCAGGCTAGAAATCTAGGGGTAATAATGGACTCAGACTTGACTTTTAACAGCCACATCAAATCAATAACATCTGCAGCTTTTTACCATCTAAAAACATTGTAAAAATCAAAGGTAAACTGTCAAAACCAGACTTACAGAGACTTATCCTGCTTTTGTCTCCAGGAGGTTAGACGACTGTAACGTCCTGCTCACTGGCCTCTCCAAACGAGCCTTAAGACAGAACAGTACATCCAGATAGAACACTGCTGCGAGAGGTCTAGAACCAGGAAGTACTTCACACATGTGTCCTGTGTCAGGTCTAGAACCAGGAAGTACTTCACACATGTGTCCTGTGCTCAGGTCTAGAACCAGGAAGTACTTCACACATGTGTCCTGTGCTCAGGTCTAGAACCAGGAAGTACTTCACACATGTGTCCTGTGTCTCTGGCTCCTGTGGCTCAGAGACTTTAAAGCAGCTCAGTGTGAACAAGTCTCTCCATGAACCAAAGAACATCTCCCACATGTTAGAGCCACATGAACCATCTCACACTCTGAGGACTAAACCAGGACTAAACCAGGACTAAACCGGGGCTAAACCGGGACTAAACCGGGACTAAACCAGGACTAAACCAGGACTACACCAGGACTAAACATGGACTAAACCAGGACTAAACATGGACTAAACATGGACTAAACCAGGACTAAACCAGGACTAAACCAGGACTAAACCAGAACTAAACCAGGACTAAACCAGGACTGAACCAGGACTGAACCAGGACTGAAACAGGACTAAACATGGACTAAACCAAGACTAAACCAGAACTAAACCAGGACTAAACCAGAACTAAACCAGGACTAAACCAGGACTAAACCAGAACTAAACCAGAACTAAACCAGGACTAAACCAGGACTAAACCAGGACTAAACCAGGACTAAACCAGGACTAAACCAGGACTAAACCAGGACTAAACCAGGACTAAACATAGACTAAACATAGACTAAACATAGACTAGACTAAACATAGACTAAACATAGACTAAACATGGACTAAACCAGGACTAAACCAGGACTAAACATGGAGAATCAGTGTTTCAGTTTTCTGACGCTAAAACCTGGAACATTCTTCCTGAAGATGTGAGTCAGGCCTCGACTTTGACAATGTTTAAATCCAGGCTCAAAATGGTTCTGTTTAGCTGCAAGAGATTTATTCTGCACTTTTCTCCTTTAAAGTTAATTTTATGATTATTGGTGATGATTTATGTTTTGCTTGTGGTATTGTGATTTTATTCTGTGAAGCACTTTCCATTACTTAATGTATGAATTGTGTTGTAACTTGCCTTGTCTTACAGAATGAGAAAGGCATTAAAATCACAAACACATAAATAATCATCATAAAACGAACATTAAAAGAGAAGAGTTCAGAATAAAACACTTTCAGTCATATGCTGCTGAACAGAACCACTTTGAGCCTGGATTTAAACATTATTTAAGTAGAAGCTTGTCTCACATCTTCAGAAAGACTCAAATTATCCTCGTAACTACTTCTTGTTTCTAAAATTGTCTTTCCCCTTTTCTCATAGCTCACCACGTGCCTTTACTCTAACCCCCTCCGTATTCAGGCTCTCTCCTCCTCACTCCCACTAAACATTACCAGATTGGCACTTTCTATTACAGTTAATGACGCGTGACCCGTGCCGCTCATGTGAGACTGTGTTCTGCTTTAGCTATTCCCATCTGTAGCCAAGAAACTACATCTAAGACCATGAAGACGATGACCCCTCTCAACCTCTATTAGAGAGTAAACAAACCTCACATACTTTAACCACATGAAGCAGATATAACATTTTATCCACTGACCTCTATAATGCCGGGCTCTTGACACGTGGGACGCAAAGAGGAAGGAATTGAGCTGCAACAAATAAACTGCACAAATTCTATCAGTGATTAAATGCACGGCAATTTTCTCTGGAATCCAGGGGAGGATCAGAGAAGAAGAAGAAGAGAACTGATGTAGTGAAATGTTGCACTGTTCACGCGACGGCTCATGGTCACAGTCACATCTCCATACAGCGCTTTTCCACCTTCAAGGCTCTCGAAGCGCTTTACATCAAGGAGCCGCTCACACATTCACACACACACGACACAACAGTGCACGAGCGCAGTGGTTTAAGTGTCTGGCCGACGACAGTGTTCATCTGTGGGAGCTGGAATCGCACCGCCAACCTGTGAGTCAGTGGATCTGAAAGTAGATCTCCCAATGATGTTTATGTCAGTACCAGCAACTTTTTTAATGGCTACATCCATCAAAAAAGTTAATTTGCAGCAGTAAACAAGAACTACATAAATGCAAAACTACATTAATGCAAAATTAGAACAAAATATTGGCGAAAAATTTGCTTTAAACTAATTTTAGGTGATAATTGTTGTGTCTATAGAAGCCAAGTAGGTTCATCCATCCATCCATCTTCTTCCACTTGTCCGGGGCTGGGTCACAGGGGCGGCAGTCTAAGCAGGGACTCCCAGACTTCCCTCACCCCAGACACATCCTCCAGCTCCTCCTGTGGGACCCCGAGGCGTTCCCAGGCCAGCTGAGAGACATAGTCCTGTGTCCTGGGTCTTCCCCGGGGCCTCCTCCAGGTGGGACATGCCCGGAACACCTCCCTAGAGAGGCATCCAGAGGCCATCCTGAGCAGATGCCCGAGCCACCTCAGCTGTTCCTCTCGATGTGGAGGAGCAGCGGCTTTACTCCGAGCTCCTCCTGTGTGACCAAGCTCCTCACCCTTTGTCCATTTCGGCCGCTTGTATCCACGAGCTTGTCCTTTTGGTCAAAACCTCATGACCATAGATGAAGGTAGGAACGTAGATCGAGAGTAAATCGAGAGCTTTTCCTTTCGGCTCAGTCGCCACTAACCAAGTAGGTGACAGGTGATATTGTAATTTGTCCATCTCTTTTTACCAACTGAGCTACTGTTGCCTGCGAAACTGATCTATGGCTAATCCAGCATCAAACCTAAACTAAACTGGGTAATTTATACATGTTTTATTGAAGGCAGCAGAATTGAAAACTATAACATAAACTGTTCATGTCGCTCTAACGATATTTCATAGTTATACCTCAGAAACAAACACTTGAGCCGTGTGCCTCCCTGTATATCTGCAGTAGTGATCGGTAATGCTTTCTCCTCTTTGTCTCCGAGCCATTTGGATGTTTTTCTGTGTAAGGAGGCAACGGCGTGCGCTGCGCCCAGGGCCTCTGCCTCCCCGCTGCGCTAAAATGAGACAACCTGCTCATTTCAAACGAAGACATGGAGCAAATTTGATAAATGTGTTTTGACGTGGGTGTTTATCTGTTTGTGTGAGTGCTACAGTGCGGGGGATGGGGACGGCGTTTCTGTGTGCAGCGGATCAGCCTCGCCGCCATTCTCCTCTTAATTACTGGTGACTATTCGCGACCTCTATTAACATCTTCGGCGTCAGTTAGCTCGCGGACGCTTAAGCCCTAATTCCAGCAGGAAAAACCAAATGACTTTGCATAAGTAGAGCTTCTTTACCTGTGTGTGTGACGCGCCGCCATCATTACAAATGGAAATGAGTGACTCCCTCGCCCCCTAAACTCATTGTGCCTCAGACGTTGGGTAATTGTGTCTCTGTGTTAGCGCTACCGCTCACTGATTCAGAAGTGACTCTTTAGATTAAAGGCATGAATAGCACAGACCAATTGGGCCTGTTCTTAAGCTCTTCCTCCTCATCCTCCTCCTCATCCTCCTCCCAGTTAATGCCGCACTTTATTACTCCTCTTAGAATAAAATGCAGACTGCGACTACACAGTTGGATGTTTTTGCGTTTGGAATATATAAGTAGAAATACAGTCAAAGTCAAGACAAGCCCATAAATAAACTCGAGCTAAAAGAGCAAATAAAAAGCCAAACGATTGTTATGAAGCACGGCTGGACCTGGATCTTAAACTATGTGTAAAACCCGTTTCTGCGAACATGTTTTTAAGTAAATATGGGTACTGTTGATGTAGAAGTTTTTAAAATAAGATTCTCTCTACATATTTAGACTGTGGCCTCCCAAACCTCAGTGTCTTTTCATTCATTTTATATTTACTGCTCACTTTTTTCTCCTAAATTTTTTTATTTAAAAGTGTAGATTTGATGTAGTTTTCTGGTTTATTCTGAATCTGTCTCTCGTGCCGCTTTCCCCCTTCAGCCTTTTCCAGAGAACAGTGTAATCTAAAATCCATTCACTCTCTGCTTATGAACTACTGTGTGCCTCAGGTGAACGCCAATTTATTTCCATTTAGCTCAGTATATAATAATTACCATCTTACAAGGAACTAATTATCATTTTATCACACAGTTCACTGAAAACATGCGATTACGTTGCAATAATACCACTGATTTTGTCTCTTTTCACTACCTAAATGCTTTCATTGGCTTTTTAAATCCCAAAATGTGTCAAATTTGATTTGCACCATGTGTCTCACATCGCTGATTCATTTAGCAGTCCCTCTATTCATTCAAAATGTTTGGCAATGACAAAAATCATATTGAATTGTCAACGCTGTTGCCAAGGCATTCAAGCAACCTGGTCGTTTTGCAAAGTGCTTTGGTTCTTTTGTGTGGTCAACCACAGAGGCCTTTTATTCTCCTCCAAACTCAAATGGGGGTTCAAGATCAGAACCAGACTATTTAAAAGTAATAGTCTGATTTGATACAGTTATTATGATCTCCAGATACCGTAATTACTCTGTAGTCAGATGTCTTTGTTAGTCTTGATTTTGTCCTGTTTATTCCTTGGCGTGTGCTTGTTTAGTTCTGCATTCTGATGTCGTCCAGGTTCACTTCAGCAGCTCACAAGAATCAAATCTAATGTAAAGGTTTGTCGTTCAGGCCTCTCTATTGTGACTGATTGAATCCTGGCTCCACTCTGCTTTTATTTGTCCTAATAATCCCTATTTCAGCCAGTGCTTTGGATATAAATACATCATGATCCATTGTAGTCCATTAAAAATGCCATTTGTTACGACAAAATGTTGTGTATCAAAATCAGTGAATTAGAGCAGTGTATTTATCTCCCAACAACTGACCAGATAAATGACCATCTCCATAAATCTTCTCCATTTGTTTGTCCAGATTGCCTGTGCTGTCTTTGCCGCCCTGCTGCACTTCTTCTTCCTGGCAGCCTTCACCTGGATGTTCCTGGAAGGCGTTCAGCTCTACATCATGCTGGTGGAGGTGTTTGAGAGCGAGCACTCCAGGACTAAGTACTTCTACCTGGCAGGTTACGGGGTGCCTGCGATCATCGTGGCAGTGTCGGCGGCAGTGGACTACCGCAGCTATGGCACGGACCGAGTGTAAGCGGCTCGTGGGGCTTGGGGAGAGGCACAGGAAGCTAGTATGAGCAACACATTTGCCAGGGAGGGTTTTTAGGCCAATCCCTACTGTTATTTTGGCTGTGGGACTTTTTGAGCTGAAGAGTCGGTGCAGAGAAGGAAATGCAGGGGGAGGTGTGCACCACATGAATATGACAATGTGTGAATATAGAACATTTTCACAAGGACAGACAAGGACGAGGATGTGGGAAAAATACAGGCTTCATTCTCTCTGTTACTTCAGTGCCAAAATGTTTAGAGTCAGTGGAGCACTTTTTGTAGTACCACATGACATCACAAGGTGGAACAGGGTGTTTTCTGTTTGAGAGAAGAACTCGGGACTTGCAGGGTGTGAATAAAACAAAACACAACTCCAGTTTGCATGTTTGTGATGAGGAAACAACATTATTACACAGAAAACAGAGTAATATGAGCCCTAACTGTTTGAAACTTTGAACATTTTATATCTGAAACACAGTAGATACTAAACTCATTTGAAAATCTGAAAAGTATAATCAAACATATGCACCTATAAGCAAAAACCTGGAATCATTTTCTGTTCAATCTTGTACCTTTGCAGCATGGAGTGATGGAGGAGCGGGGCTATATATGGACCCGTGCACGCTCGTTATGTATTTAAAAAAGTGGCTTACCTGGATGGAGAGTAGTCACGTAAAGAATAAGACGACGCATTAAGAGTGTATTGTAATTATTCATGCCTTTCGTTCTTGCCACCTACAAACGCACACTTTCTCTCACTGTTCTGACTGCCCTTTGACCTATAAACACTCACCTACTGCGTGCACATGAATATAACATATACATAATACACTTAAACATGTCCGTGACCCGTCCTTTCTTTACTGACAGTGAAATCACGCAAAAAGAACGCTTATAAATGGCTGATTCTACCGACAGAGGATAGTATGGTCGTCTTAAATGATTCAGACGTGCTCCCGTTCTTAGCTGCTCCCAGGGCCATTGTAGTCACACATCAGAACTCATCGCACTATCCACACAGCAGTCCATAGATAAAAAGCCTGTGATTTAAGAGTGTTTAAACGTCAAGCCACACCAATCTGTACGCCACTTAGATCAATATTTCATTGTGTGAGCATCATTAAAACATGAGAGCCCAAGTTAGACATGAATAATCCAGACGGCACAGCATTAGATCCCTGGAAATATCTCGGTGACAATGGTTACAGTGCTATGCCAAATTTTGTAGTGAGTATTTAACCTCGAACTGTGTAATCAGGATTAATGCCAGGTCTGTGCTTCCTGTCCATATGCGTCTGTGATGGGTTTGGCTGTTCGATCTCTGGTAGCGGTGTAGAATCTGTATAAATTAGGACAGGACAGATCCTTGATACTTTTCCATTCATCATCTAGTCTGGGAAATGGCTTTGCATATGATATTTGACATAATATTGCAACTAAACCCTTTGAAAATATCAGCGGTCTCCCCTGCAGTGTCACCTTGTCACATAAGCCACCTTCAGTCTGCTGCATTAGCCAGTGGCACTGACTCTCGTTCATGTCCCTATAATGAACGCAGCTATGACTTAGCGCAGGAGCCCTAATGGGGGATAGTGTGACACAGCCAGGGACCCATAATGGAGGGCTCTCTAATGTGCGGGAAATTGAAAGATTAATAATTCAAAAGCAACTGGTCATGAATCAGGCGGCCATTTTGCCCCAGTATATTTTTTTGTTTGGCACCTTTCTATGCAACCTATTGGGTCTGACCTCTATCAAAGGGCAGAGCAGATTCTGCTTCCTAAAGTGGATGAAGAAAAGACTTTTTGGGTAATGTAATTCAGCATAGTGCACTATATCCTCTCCAGCCTTGTCACAAACAGGAGATATATAGGCTCAGCTGTGTCCCACTCACCCAGCTTCATTTGTTAAGTATCTTTTCCAGATAAACAAGTCAATAATTACTCAGTAGATTCTTTTCGACACTGGACTTTTGTCTGTGGATCCCTCAGTCGTCCAGGTGTGATCCATCATAAAAGAAAAGAACAAGACTCACTCTATAACTTTTTGTTCAGATTTGAAATTTTCTTTTGCGATACTAAACTTTTATGACTTAATACAGCGGTGTTTAAAGTGATTCAAGTTTGTATTGAAACGACTGTCGGGAGATGGAAAAGTCCAGTTTATTTCCTAATATTTTAAGTCAATTTAATTATATTTCTTTACAGAAGAACTTTTAAATGTACAAACTGTCATTAGCTTTGACCCTCAACCTGATAATACACGTTCATGTTGGCCCAGTGAGGAGAAAACTTTGGGCACCTGTGACGAAACAAAGACGAAGAGCAACCATCTCTAAACTAGATGTTCGAGGTTGAGTCCATGTTATTGCGAGATAGGGCCAGTGTAATGATTGCAGCCCTGCTCTCTTTAAACTTTTAGCCACGTCATAATGTTGTTACCGCCTCAGAAACAGATTTGAAACTCTTTATTATTAGTCTGTAACATCTCCAAAGCTCAAAACGCTCTGTTCCACCTCGTGATGTCATGAAGTGGTAGTTTTCACAGCTACGTTTTACCCTTTGTTCAGTAGAGATCGGCAATTCCAGGAGTGAAATCATCTAAAATGCTTCTAGTGAAGGTGTGTGGAGTTTAAAAACAACTTCCTGTATCACCACATGATGACATCACAAGGTGGAACAGAGCGTTTTCTATTTCTAAGAACTCCGAACCTGAATATACAGTTTTTTTGTTGTGTGAATGAAACAAAACGCAACTTCAGGTCTGTTTGTGATGAGGAAACAACATTATAACATAGATCAGAAAATAGCGTCATATGTGCACTTTAAATACATGTATGTTTTTGCAATGCCATTTAAAAAATAACATGTTTGCATAGTGCAGCAGTATAACTCACCTGAGAGAGCGTATCCGAGCTAACCTTGTCACACACTGCATATATTACGTGTCCTCATCCATGTGAAACGTCTGTCCCTGTATTTAATGCTCTGGACTGGGGGGGTTATCCTGGCTGCTGTGTTGACAGTGTGTCTCTGCGCTGACCCTTGACCCCTCCAGACTTCATAAATAGCCCGCGTGTGACGGCTGCTTCCATAAGTCAGTATTCAAATGCACACGCTCATGTCATATTTCTGGGCCCTAAGGGGGAAGCGCAGCTGAATCTATCATTGATGTTCATCCAGGGCTGTCCGGCTCTGCGTGTGTGATGTATGTCTGTGGTCCACTCCTCCTTTACCTTTAGTCATTCCTGTCACTTTCACATGTGCCCAACTTCCTCCCGTTGTCACTGCGGTTTTGATAAACTATATGTCCAGCTCTATTTTTTTCCACCGGGTCCCAGTCTCCATAATAAATTCAATCTATTCTATTTCAAGCGTATTTGATTCATACATAAAGGTCATATATTACGCAAAACTGACTCTTGTAGCTTTAAGTCATGTTATAATGTCGTTACCTCCTGAAAAACATGCCTGGAGTTGTGTTTTGTTTCATTCACACATGTTTGAGTAACACTCTTATTATTCTGTCTATATCTCAAAGCTCAAAACGCTCAGTTCCACCTTGTGATGTCATGAAGTGGTAGTTTTCACAGCTACATTTTACCTTTAGTTCAATAGTAGATCGGCATTTCCAGGGCTAAAGTCATACAAATGATTCTAGTGAAGGTGTGTGGAGTTTAAAAACACAGTGGAGCACTTCCTGTATTACCACATGATGACATCACAAGGTGGAACAGAGTGTTTTCTGTTTGAGAGAAGAACAAAACTCAAATCTAGGTCTGTTTGTGGTGAGGAAACATTATAATAGATGCAAAAATAGTGTAAAATGAGCACTTTAAAAAACTTTGTTCATAGAAAAAAGTTCAAAATGGTCTAAAAAATATGAATCCTCAAAGTAGCCACCCTTTGCTTTGTCGAGAAATACTTAGTAGTTTTTTAACTTTTTTTTTATATTACATAATTGCAAAACATTGAATGATGAGGAGTGTGAGACATCAGATGTTTGAAGATATAAGGAGAAAAAAAAAGACTGTATTTAATATTTTTTTTTAAACTATATTTTATATTCCTATCCTCAAAGTAGTCCACCCTTTGTTTTGTCAAAAAACATTTAGTTATTTAATGTTTTTTTTTTTTTTTTTTAATACTACATGGTTCCAAAACACTGAATAATGAAGATATATGGACTGATATAGTAAAGAAAAAAGTGAAATAAATATTTTTCAACAAAGCAAAGGGTGGACACTTTGAGGATTTGAATATAAAATATAGTTTAAAAAAATATATAAATAGTCTTTTTTTTCTTCTTCACTACATAATTCCATATATCTTCAAGCATCTGAAGTCTCTCACTCATCATTCAATGTTTTGTAATTATGTAAAATCAAAAAATTAAATCACTACGAAGTATTTCTCGACAAAGCAAAAGGTGGGCTACTTTGAGGATTTGAATATACTTTTTTTTTTCTTTACCACATTGAACAAACTTTTACTACACTTACAATTTAAATTCATATTTTTTAGACCATTTTTGAACTTTTTTCTTCTCTTTATATTTAAAAAAAACAAAAAACTGTCAGTTATTACCTTTTTTTCTACTATATAAGTACATAAATGTTACTTCATATATTTGACACACTCTCATTCAGTATTTTAGAATTATGTAGTAAAGAAAAAGTTAAATAACTCTTATACTTCCTGGTTTGGTTGTTTAAAATTGTGCTAATGAGGCTTTAACAAACAGCGTAAGCTTTCCAAACTCTTTTTTTCAACTTTTTTTTATGCCAAATCTTTTTTCTTTGTGTTTCTTTGTAGGTGCTGGTTACGACTCGATACATATTTCATCTGGAGTTTTATTGGCCCTGCTACTCTGATCATTATGGTAAGACACAAACACCAGCAAACACCTCTATACATTTTACAAGCGCATGCATTCAGAAGAAAAAAAAAGAAATCCCTCTTATGGATTTACTTTCATTTTTATTTAACAAGCTGAAAATCCTTTTGAAAGCATTCGGGGCAGACAGTGGAGTGAATATGACAGGTTGTTAGGAAAATATTGGCACCTTATTGATGTGCTGCTCCATTTCAAGCAAACACTACGAAACTAGTAAATGACACTTTCGGCTATGACCATAATTTACCACGGAGTAGCTGAAAAAATCAATCACAAACAGCGTGGGGCAGATATAAACCAGACCACTCACGCTTATATTAAAAATGCAGAAACGAGGCTATACAAAAAGAGTGTTTGCCCATAAATGCTTCCAATTAGGTGAATGTCAGAACTGATGCTCTGGTTTTATTCTGTAGAAATGCCACATGGACTATCGCTGATCTATCTGGGTCTTTTAGTCACATCGGTGCATCCGTGGCTGCCGTGTCCCTCCACCCTCCACCTTTTGGCACCGATAACACAGTAGTCCACGCTATTATGTCCTTTGTGTGCGTGTCTAAAGGCCAGTTGCACAGGGCACATCTGCAAGAATTGGATTTCGACTGCGCCAATGATTCTCTATGGGCGTAATGGCTGCTGTGTTTTCCCCCTGACTCTTTAGCTAAGAGTATTTCGCGCACATAAAGACAAGTCGGTGATTGCGGGCCTGATACAATGCCCCCCTAGCCAATCGCTACGGGGGGAAATGAAATGATATGCAATATGTGTGAGAGGGAATGGCCGTGGTGACATTGCGTCTTTAATTAGACAGCCGTGTATTAACTTGCTGTGTGTCTTGTGTGTTGCAGCTTAACGTAATCTTCCTGGGCATAGCGCTATATAAGATGTTCCACCATACAGCTATCCTCAAACCGGATTCAGGATGTCTGGATAACATCAAGTAAGCACGCACTGCCCTTGTGGGGGTGGGGGAATTATCGAATTTGACGATAACTGTGGCCACGCATGCTTGTGATTATGTCCTTGTTTTTGTCATATAAAATCACTTCACCTCTGCTTGACATTTCATCACATTGTTATTCCCAGTCATGTTACTATTACTCATACGGGGCTTCGAGAATGAAATCTGGCTTCATTTATTCCCTCCGCTCTAAATCTTCCAAATATCTAACAAGCTTGCTAATCAGAAGTTACTTTTTTTTGCTCTGCCAGTATCAAAAGCGTGTGGCTAATTTCAGTAATTTACCCAATGCCCTTTTTCACATGCAGCTTAAAATGCATGAATTTGAACTTCTGATTTGTCATTTAGATATTGTCGTCGGGCGTTTTTCAATAAAGTTACAAGCAGGAAGCGCGTGGCAAAACCGGCTCTATGCTTCAGCGCACTTAACAACAAATTAAAATGGCTAATCGAGTTCAAAAATCAAAAGGCAAATTAGGACCATGGTGCTTTGGAATTCTCTTTGCAATGACTTTCGGAGCACGCTAACCGCTCAAAAGATTGTAATCTGTTTTCCATTCATTAGTCGACTCTTACTGTGGTTCATTTACTTGTTAATCATCATTATGTCCTTTTGTGTTTTTCTTTTCTTCCCTGTCCCCGTCTCCGTCTGCCATCATGGTTGTCTTTTTTGTGGATTTGGCTGTGGTAAGGCCTCTTCCCACTTTCCCTTTCCCAGAAATCATTCCCTGCACACCCCTCGCCACGCCCCTCCTTAAATGAGCCCAGATTGTCTCCGAACTACAACCACTCTGCTCAATGCATTACGTTTGTGATGTGTGTGAGCTCCCGTGACCTATAGAACTAATGCGCTATTGAAATATAATGGCGAGATGTGAATGAGGGGGAGACGGGGAGGGAAGTTGACTCTAGGGAGCACTGGAGGGAAGAGGTGAAATGGCTAGATTGTGAGGAGCGGAATGGAGTGCGCACCCTTTATAGACGAAGGGGTCGTCAGCGCGAGCGTTATTGGAGGCTCTGTCTCGCCGGAATGGTGCCACAGAGGCCAACATCAAATCAATCACTGCAGTCTCACTTGGTTCACTTCTCCCTAAGTTTTTTTTTCTTTTCTCCCCTCCCCCATGTGTGTCTCTGTATCTCTATTCCTCAAAGGTGATCACTTCCCAGTCAGCCGATAGCGCTAGCCATGTCCAACCACAAACTGTGACCTTTAGTGTTGAAATGTCACCCCTAATGACTGAATGTCCAACTACTTACTGCCCAGAGAAGCCACGTCTAGACCAAGACCGCCGCCGACATTTGGGACCTAGCAGCGGCTTTATTTTAAAATCTCAGCTTTAAAAAACGTATTAAATCTGCCTCCATGGTTATAGTAAGAATGACACTAGCAGACTTCATTTCAGGCTGGGAAAATATTCTTTGGAAAGAAACTGTTGACTTTCACTATATTACTCAATGACATAAGCCCATTTATAACCTCTCCCTCTTTCTATAAAGTGCAGTACTTTTTAGGAACTCCTGCTGTTTTCTCCATTCCCCTCCTGCCGCGACAGCCCTCAGAGTGAACCCTCGCTAACGCCTTTCCTATGTTTTATGGTCCCACATGCATCATACATGTCTGACAGCCACTCAGCGCTAAATGAAACCGCTCTGCCCTTCTCCCGTGTCCAGGTCCTGGGTCATCGGGGCCATAGCGTTGCTGTGTCTGCTGGGCCTCACCTGGGCTTTTGGCCTCATGTACATCAATGAGAGCACTGTTATTATGGCGTACCTCTTCACCATCTTCAACTCGCTGCAGGGCATGTTCATCTTCATCTTCCACTGTATTCTGCAAAAGAAGGTAAGTGGTATTTAGTAAACACCACAGACACTGCACACATGGGGAAAATGTAAATCCAAAGTTTCTGATTTCATGTCCATGTTGAATTTTTCTTCTGTTAAAGCTCTTCTCTACTTCTATCTTAGCATTAATAATCCAGTGTTTGGTGTACATGGTGTGTATCACTTGCTTGATTTGAAATATGGTTTGCAGAAGGAGCCTACACATTGAGGATATTTTTACAGAGTCTCCCACACACTGTCAGTGCTCGGGAGAACAGAAGAGCAGTATGATGTGAAAGGAAAGAGCGGTTAATACTTTTGTCTGGCTGCAGTCCCGCGGAGAGTCTTTCACTTTTAAAGGTTTGACCAGTGAACAAGTGCAGTATCTGCGCTTGAGCCTGTGCACTGCACTTAGGTATGTGAAAGGCCCAGGGATCAGGTATCTCGAGACATGTCCTCCGAACACTGCTGAGGTTTTCTCTGGCGCCGGCCCAAAGTGCTTTCTCCCAAGAAGCATGGAACAACTCGGCACGCAGCTGTGCAAACAGAGCATGTGGCAACACACGCCTGCCAGTCCAACAGCCTTGTTAAAAGCCAATTACGCTCCTATTTGCTCTAACTGGATTGTGATCTAAATGCAGATGTTCTTTGTGTACAAGTGCATCATATGTCTCTCGGAGGACTAGGTCCATTTCAGATCAATATGGCTGTAATAACATTTGGGCTGACAGGGATACGGAGTTCATCTTGTCATGTGTGTTTTAGAACTTTCATGTTTGTTTGAGAAATTTCATAGAAGCATAATAAAACATCCGTTTTAGTCACAGAGCACACTGTGTGAAAGAATATGTCCCCAATAAAAGAAGTAGCACAGCTTGTTGTTTCACACCTGTGAGTGTCACTCTGCTCACCTGTGTGCCACTTTCTCTCCTCAGGTGCGGAAAGAGTACGGCAAATGTCTGCGTACTCACTGCTGCAGTGGTAAAAGTGTGGAGACCTCCATCTCCTCCTCCAGTAAGACCACCACGTCTCGGACGCCCGGCCGATACTCCACAGGCTCTCAGGTGAGCTTACCTGCCTGCACACCTGGACGCTACAGCACAGCAGACTCCCAGGTGAGACCAGTGCTCCAACAGGGTCCTCGCTTATCACCTGTCACTTTCAACTACAATCCATCAAAGCGTTTGATACTGGGTACTTCACATTTATACCACAGGAAAGATACAGTAACCACATACTTTTGTAAGTGGTTATTGTAAAAATATGTACAGCCCTTTGCAGCAAACATGTCATACTGTTTGAAATGTTTAAAACTGTGAATCGACATAAGAGTAGAGGTCAGTTCACACAGTGATGCTGAATACTAGCGTCAATGCAGTTAAAATCTGCTGATGGATTGTGTTAAAAGTGTGATAACGAGCCCTAACCTAAAGCTCCATATATTGATACTGTCATATTTTTACATACAATACAATTGGAACTAATGGACCATTACCTCTCTCACCTGTTACTCCCCTGCCACATTATGACCTCTCCTACACTGAACCTCTTCACACAACCTACTTCTGCTCACCATATTTGACCTTTTTGTTGTCTTTCCCTCTCCTTACCCTCACTCCTTCACTTCCACTGCTTCTTTGTGTCCTCTTCTTCTTCTTCTTCTTCCGCTTCTCGTCTCCGAGCAGAGCCGAATCCGACGCATGTGGAACGACACCGTGAGGAAACAGGAGTCTTCCTTCATCACTGGAGACATCAACAGCTCAGCTACTCTCAACAGAGGTAACCGCGGGATACCTACCATTTGCATGCCCATCGCTGTCACTGTATGTACTTTATTAACAGCAGGACGCCTCAAAGCATATGCTGTCATTTAGCGGAGAGGTTGGAGCCCAAACTTCAGATCATAGCCCTGTGTTCTTCCACTCGAGACAGGATTAGCAAAGAGGATTGTAAACAGCAGTCAGAACTAGGCCTGTCACAATAACACATCCATAAGTGTGATGTATATCGCTGAACTAAATATAGACGATATTACACTGTGTATTACATTACACACTATAAGTACCCACGATAAACACTGACCTCCAAAAATGATTGTTCCATCTGTTATGTGTTGAACCATAAGTTGATGCAGTATTTATTGTGACAGGCCTAGTCAGAACCATTTATTGTAGAGATAGGACCAGGTTTTGTTTGTTAATGTTCATTTTTTCTCCATTTTCCAAGTATTTAGCACCAAAACACTTCTCTCAAACATTTTTCCATTTCTACAGCTAGAAATTAAGATATATTTTTATCTATAATTGTGTAATTGTAAATAATAGGCACGCACCACTTAGCATCCACCATCCATCAGTAGTTTTCATTTGTTAGGACGTAGTTAGAGTAAATACTTAATGTACATTTTACAGCGTTATGCTCAATTATGCTTTATTAAAGGGCCTATATTACGCAAAGTTGACTCTTGTGAGCTTATTTTTAGATTTGGTTACAAAAACAGGACCAGGAGAGTTTTGTTGATTGAATATGTTTGACATCTCCAAAGCTCAAAATGCTCTGTTCCACCTTGTGATGTCATGAAGAGGTAGTTTTCAAGTTCACAGCTCCTTTTTTTGCCTTTCGTTCAGTGCAGATAGGCAAATCCAGGGCTGAAATTATCCAGATTATCCTAGATTCAAGGTACGTGAAGTTTAAAAACACAGTGGAGCACTTCCTGTATCACCACGTGACATCACAAAGTGGAACGAAGAGTGTTTTGTGTTTGAGGGAAAATGCAGACATTGTGTGTTCATGTGTGAATGAGGAGAACATTATAACATAGATAAAAATAATAATATGTGACCTTTCGGAGTCACAGGTTAAAGTACAAATTCCAAACGACGTTATTTAGGGCAAATAATCGTCATAAAATAATATTAAAAGCGAAAAGTGCAGAATATTAGTCATGTTTGAATGTGGTTATGTCCTCAAAAACATATATGAATAACTCTTTATTATTAGCGCGTCTAAATTTCGCTCAAAATGCTCTGTTCCACCTTGTGATGTCATGAAGCAATAGTTTCAACAGCTACTTTTTACATTTTGTTCAGTAGAGATTAGGGTAACACTTTATAATAACTATAGCCTCTTTAGCCTTAATAAAGCATGAACAAACACTTAATTAATAATGAACAAACACTTAATTAACAATGAGTCATGCTTAATAACTATTTAATTACGGCCTTAATTAACACTTGTGTTTGAGTTAATACTTAACTAACCATTTGTAAAAGCTTATTTAAGGAGTAACTAAGTGTGAAATAAGTATGAGTAACTGTACACAACACAGGTCAATTAATTGCTAATTCAGTGTTAATTAAGGTTGTAATTAAGTAGTTATTAAGCATGAATCATTAATTAAGTGTTTCTTCATTATTGATTAAGTGTTTCTTCATTATTAATTAAGTGTTTGTTCATGCTTTATTAAGGCTAAATAGGCTATAGGTATTATAAAGTGTTACCGAGATTAGCAATTTAATAGTTTAATTAACACAATGGAGCACTTCCTGCATCACCACATGACATCACAAGGTGGAACGGAGAGAAAAACAGCGTAAATATGCAGAATTTGTGCGTTAAACATGTGTGAGTGAAACAAAACCCGACTCCAGGTCCGTTTGTGAGGAGGAAACGACATTATAACAATAGAAAACAGAGTAATACAGGCTCTGTAACGAGTTTCACGGGTTGGGCTTACTCCTTTTCAAATATGATAATCACATTTGACCGCATAAACCCTCCCGCTATGGCCGCACTGACTTTACAAGCGTATTGTTACTTCACTATATTGGCCCTTTCGTTGGATCCTTCAAAGGACTTTACTACATGACCAATTCCTTCACTGTAAATAATGCAAATTTACTGCCAGCTTTAATAATCTTCTCCCAGACTTTAAAGCCCTTTAACCACACTCTCACAAATGCATAGGTAAGCACATAAGACACGTCCGGCTTAGCTCCCCCCCTCCACCCAGTATACGTCGGCCGCTGTTAGCAGTTAAATGGGTATTATGCTAAGTATTTCCAGTATATTCCTTGGTTATTACTGTTGCCGTAATGGTCAGCGAGGACAGATCGAACGAGCGTAGTAATGACGGAGCAAATGCCTAAACATTGTGACACATGCACACTCGTTCGGTCGTCGCGGAGTAGAGGTGTGGCCCCTGTTTCCTCCCGGCCACTAATAAGCTGTTAGCATGACAGATTGATGCTAAAGCTACGTGGTGTGTGTCAGCTGCAGAATTATCACACACTTAAGAGAGGCAGGCTAAAGAGAGCACTCCCCCTCCGTCCTCTTCCTCCTCCACCACATCCTGGACTCACTCTCGCTCTATTCCTCCGCCGAAAGTAGCTCGGAGATTTCAAATGACTGTGTTACTGCAGCTTTCATGGATGGAAAGGGCTGAATTGGATCCTGATAGGAGATTGACTTGTTGAAATGACGGGAGCGGGTTTAATTTAGAGCTTCTTCGCGAGGCAGTTTGAAATAATCTGCTTCCATTTTACACAGCATATTTATAATGTCACTTACAGTTTACTACCTCTGTCTAGGCGTTTAGTGCTCTACTACATTTACTCCTGCTGTTTAAATTTATTACATTTATTAAGTGCTACTCCCTGAAACAGTGGTCTGACTGTTTTTTTGCGACAGGTATTTTGTAGTTTTCATGCAAAGAACACGGCAACAGCAGCTGGTTTCCTCGCGATTCTGCAAAAATAAATACAAAAATATATAGCAGGGCTGTATTTGGAGGTTAAAACTCCTGTCGTAAGTTAAATTCCCGTTCAATTTTTCCATAGACTTCCTGGAAAAATGTATTTGTTTATTATATTATCTAATATTACGCAAAATTGACTCTTGTGAGCTTTTAGCCAAGTTTTAAGGCTGTTACATCATCAAAAACAGACCTGGAGTTGTGTTTTATTATCAGTCTGTACATTTCCAAAGCTCAAAATGCTCTGTTCCACCTTGTGATGTCATGAAGTGGTAGTTTTTAAGTATATTTTACCTTTAGTTCAGCAGAGATTGGCAATTCCAGGGCTGAAATAATCTAAATGATTCTAGAAATGAAGGTGTGTGGAGTTTAAAAACACCTTCTTCTATTACCACTTGATGACATCACGAGGTGGAACAGTGTTTTCCGTTTGAGAGAAGAACTCAGCCTAAATCTGCAGGTTTATGTGTTAAACATGTGAATGAAACAAAACACAGCTCCAGGTTTGTTTGTGACGAGGAAACAACAGTAGAACAGATGAAAAAATGTCGTAAAACGGGCCCTTTAAGACTGAAAGTGGAGAAAGATATAAGAACATTTCGCTGAATTGTTGGTGTTTTTGCTCTTAACTCATTGCATCATGGACTATGGCTGGTTAGCCTCCAATTTACTCCAATTTTCTTCTAGAACCTCTGCGGTCTGTGAATCAGGCAGGACTGTTGAGCTCCATTAACATCACGGCTGGGCAGGATGAACAGAACATTTCAACATGTTTTTATTATTTTTATTTTTTTATTCTAATTTGGCTGTAGAATTTAAAGGGCCCATAATAATCTGCAGTTTTATGATCTATGTTATAATGTTTCCTCATCACAAACATTTATTCACTCTGCAGATTTAGGCTGAGTTCTTCTCTCAAACTCAAAACACTCTGTTCCACCTTGTGATGTCATCATGTGGTAATACAGGAAGTGCTCACTGTGTTTTTAAACTCCACACACCTTCACTAGAATCATTTGGATGGATTTCAACCCTGGAATTGCCACTTATCGCTTCTGAACTAAAGATAAAACGAGCTGTTAACTTGAAATGTACCACTTCATGACATCACAAGGTGGAACAGAGCGTTTTGAGCTTTGGAGATGTAGCGAGACTCATAATAAAGGACTTCCAGATGTGTTTTTTGAGGAGGTAACAGCATTATAACACGACTTAAAGCTCACAAGAGTCAATTCTGCGTAATATATGAGCTTTAATCCTGTTTAAAAATCCAAAGATCATAAATATTTGCTCACTCCTTTGTTAGGATTTCAAGGTTTTAAAAATGCGACGTGAAGGAAATCTGACTTTATTTGTCAAGCATATGGTTACACAAAGCCAATCAAATATTTGCACTACTACTACTACTAAAACTACTACATAAACAGCATTATTTTGAAGTAACAATACTGTGTGCTGCTTGAGTCATCCAACAGCTGAGCTCCCTCTCTCAGCCAGACACATTCCCAGATCTTTTGTCCATTAAGTCCGCTGTAGTCACGCTTCCCTGCCCAAGCGTTTATTGAGGGCGCAGCGCACACACCTCTCCGTGTCTCCGTCCAGCCTGTGTACGTGTCCGGCTGCCAGTATGACTTGTCCAGTTGCTTTTCACCTCAGACTTTTTTGCGTTTTTATTTTTTTGCCTGTTTGATTTACCTGTGCTCTTCTCTCCCTCTTTCTTCCACACACTCACGTCCCATCCACTTCTTCACTGCCACATCTGCATACTGTCCTCCCCTCTCTGCTCTACTCGTCTGTTTCTGTCCTCTCTCTCTCCTCTCTATCTGCCTGTACCAGGAGCCATGGCTAATCATCTTATAACTAATGCTCTCCTTCGTCCCCATGGTACTAACAATCCTTATAACACACTACTGGGGGATTCTGCAGTCTATAACAACCCGGCCGTGGGCATGTACAACACTCAAGGTCTGCCTCATCTTTCTCTTTTTTACAAATAATAAAGCACTTTTACATGTATTTGCTGCATGCTGCCTGCCTTATAGCCAAAGTGTAACTGTGATGCATTGGAGAGTAATGTCTGTTATCACTGTGGCTCCCAAGGGACTCCCATCCATCATATTGTCTTTCACAAAGGACACCCAGTGGGCAGCCTCTACACCGCATAAAAACCTCCTCAAACACTGCCAGCTTGTAGCAGTGGAGTGTAGATATTTATCTAATAGCGAAGGCAGTTTATACTCCCTGTAATTTGAAATGGAGCAGTGTTAGTTTGGCCCGTATGAAATCTTATACGTTCATAGATTCAGAGCTTTGCTTTTACCGACTTTGTGTAATTGTGCGTTTATTCGTTACAAACGTTTTAGAGCTTTTAACCGTGTCACTATTTACACGTGGATACAAGCGGCCGAAATGGGTTTCCTCCGCAGGGTGGCTGGGTGCTCCCTTACAGATCGGGTGAGGCGCTCAGTCACACTGGAGGAGCTCGGAGTAGAGCCGCTGCTCCTCCACGTCGAGAGGAGCAGCTGAAGTGACTCGGGCATCTGCTCAGGATAATAGTAATAATAATAATAATGATAATACATTTTATTTATAGGGCGCCTTTCTGGGCACTCAAGGTCGCCTCACAGCAGGGACATACATCACACAACACATTAAGACAGTTAAAAGCAGTTTAAAATATATACACAGGATGCCTCCTGGACGTTTCTCTAGGCAGGTGTTTTGGGCATGTCCCACCGGGAGGAGGCCCCAGGGAAGACCCAGGACCAGCTGGAGGTACTATGTCTCTCGGCTGGCCTGGGAACACCTTAGGGTCCCACCGGAGGAGCTGGAGGACGTGTCTGGGGTGAGGGAAGTCTGGGAGGCTCTGCGTAGACTGCTGCTCCTGCGACCCGGATGGATGGATAGATTGGATGGACTAATTACTTACCCACAGTTGTATTTGGAGTGATTTGTGTATGTTTAACCCATCTATAATCACTTATTTTCAAGACACCATACTGCAAATCAGTCCCTGTTTTCACCGCCCTCGGTTCTCTACTTAACTTTGTTCACCAATTTTATTTTCTTAGTCGGTGATCGGTGATTCGGCTGCGTTGTTTAGTCATTTTGGTACAAATAAAGTAAAATTCCGCTGCTCGTTGGCGTGATCTGCAGCGTCCATCGGAGGCGCAGACTCTTTTTTGATCCTGAGACAGAGCACCGCAGTGTTCTAACACAGAAATCAGTGAACATGTTTCTTTATTAAGTTGTTTTAGATGAATATTACGATTTAAAATGTGCAAATTATAACATAAAGATTCACGGGTGTCATAGATTATAACTATACAGCAGACAAACACAATAGATCTGCTTTAAAAAATAATACATGCACTTTATTCAGTATAAGTGATGTTAGATCCACCTTGTTAGATTGTCAGTCTTATGCACTCGAATGTTTCATAAGTCACTTGGGAGCCATGCATATTTTTAGTTGAAATGCCCTTCATTTGAGTCTGTCCTTGTACTGTACATGTAGCTGTTTCTTTGGATGTGCTAGCTAAATGTGCACTCAAAACTGTGTCATTTTGCAAATTTAATTATGCTTTGCTGATTGTGTGGTTGTTTAATCTTGTATGCACTCATGTATCTGTCTTCTCTCTCTCCTCCCTCATGCCGTCCATTAGCACCGTACCGAGACACAAGTACGGCTAAATTAATACTCAACTACTTTGACACCATCCACTGCCTTCTTTCTTTGCTAGTTTGAAAAGCACTCTGACTATGATTTTGAGTCCAATTTAAAACAGAGTAGCAGCTTTTGTTTGGCTGTCAGCCACATTAACGCTCTGCCTCAATTCTCCAGTCCACGTAATATTACTAGCTTTGTTTGTCACTTTTCTGACAAATTAAAGGTTGGAGAGAAATACAGTATTAGTTTAAATGATAGTGCTTTATTTTCTACCTCACTTTGGTTAAAGTTGTAATGTTTAAGATAAAGATAAAGCTCCACTGGTCAGGGATGATTTTAGCGTCGAAGTATAGGAGGCTGGTCTGGAGTTTTGCCCAGTTCCTCCATTCGTAACATTTTTTACAGTTGCAACAAACTTCGTATTTATAAACCTAGTAGTAAATTGGAAAAAGAAATTACATCAGTAGATGCTGTTAAATTATGACCCCTTGAAGCAATATTCTGACTGAAGAAAATGATTACAGATTTTTATGCTCAGTTCTCACTATCTCATAAAATCAGCAATAATTAAAAATCCCTTCTGACAAATCTCAGTGATCTAATGATTTGATCTTTCTCCTTCAGAGGGCATTTTGAACAATGCCCGAGACTCCAGCGTGATGGACACTCTTCCTCTTAACGGAAACCACGCCAACAACTACAGCATGGCCAGCAGCGAGTACCTGAGCGACTGCGTCCAAATCCTGGATCGCAGCGGAGGATACGGCACCCATAGCAACCACAAGGAGACCACTCTGGAGAAGAAGATCCTGAAAGAACTGACCTCCAATTACATCCCATCGTACCTGAACAACCACGAGAGAGCGACCACAGAGCGCAACCACAACCTCATGAACAAGCTGGTCAACAGCAGCTTGGCCAATGGAGGTGACTCACTGTCTCAGCAACTCAGTTTTTCATTTTTCTTTAATTTACTGTAGTTTGGTCAATGTACAGGGTGTCCATAAAGTCTCATTACAATTTAAAACATGTATTACAAAGTGTTTAACCTCATTTAATCACCTGTATATGGGCATCATTAGTCGAACACCAAGCACAACGAGACAGTCCTGGATTTCTCGCCGTGTTCGCTGCAGCAGAGCCTCATCAATGGCTGCAATCGCATCTATTGTCTTTGCTTTAGTTCAGTAATATCCCATATGTTTGTTTGATACACAAGATCGTTAGCATAGCCCCAAAGACCCCAAAGAGCCATTTTTTAGAGGTTCATTCAAAAGGACGACTCTTTAATCAACAGGATGCATGAAATACAGAAATGCAACGTGATTAAAAACTTGTATAACCACTGAGTACAATAGAACAAATCGAATTAATACATCTTCTTCATTGTTTTTGTAAGTTTTAAATTGATGCTCACCCTGTATAACCCAGCACAGCACAGTCCACATACATTATATTCAGTATGACATCCATATATGTAGAACTTTACAATCAAATCGAACACCTAAGTAAGTCAGGAACTTCTACAGTAACACTTCTGCTTTTCAATATGTATCATGAAAAAAGGAATTGCTGTATAATGTGAGAATTGAAAGTCACTAAAGGTGTTTTCTGAGAGACGTCTAGCATTTCCACTGGTACATGTTCACTTTTTGTTAATTCTGTACTTGTTTTTGTGTATTTATTTCGAATCAATCACACACTTTAGGTAATAAACTCATAATTTAAGATAATTTTCTTGCTAATCGAAAGCCGTTTAATACAAATAGTGAGCGTAGCAGCCAAATCAACTTCAAACTGTTCTTTTTTATCTCTCTTGAGAAATCCACTTTCTTGGTATTATTCTATTAAAATCTCTAAAGACATTATATGCAACAAAGCAATCTTTTAATCATCTGGGTGTGTTTCTAATCCCTGTATCTCGGTTGTTTCCGTAGGGAGCATGCCGGGCAGCAGTAGCAGCAGCAGCAGCGGCGTCAGCGGCTGCGTGGTCAGCTCCAAAGAGGACCCCGGCCCCATGGTGATGGACAACCCGGCGGCCTTCCCCCACGAAGAGAACCTGGGCCTGGAGATCATCAGGGAGGAGTCCAACGCCCCTCTGCTCCCGCCGCGCCCCCCGCCGCCGGACAGCCACCCGCCTCCGCCCCCTCCTCCCCACAGCTTCGCCAGGCCGCGCCGTATGCCCCAGGAAACCAGCGAGAGCTTCTTCCCTTTACTGACCAATGAGCACACAGACGAGCACACGCACTCGCCCAATCACAGAGACTCTCTTTACACCAGCATGCCCGTGCTCACCGACCTGCCCGACGCGCACATGAACGGGCTGACCGACGGCGAGGACGAGAGTTCGGGCGAGCTGCAGCCTTGTAAGAGCGCCACTGCTCCTGAGCTCGATGACGTCTACTACAAGAGCATGCCCAACTTGGGGTCCAGAAACCACCTCCATGAATTGCAAAGCTACTACCACATGGGCCGTGGTGGCAGCGATGGGTACATGGTATCAGAAAATAAGGACGAGTCGGATTCCTCACCAGAAGAGCCCCCTGTAGACCCTTCTCACCTGGTTACAAGTCTATAGAGCTGCCCCTAAGACTTCTATCCCTCCCCTCGAACACAAACTGTTCCCAAATCTGACAGACGGAGCTAGCCCGAGATCGCCAAACACTTGTGACACTTACTTCTGTGGTTGCCGGTAAAAGTGCAAGCAGGAAACTGAATGTATTGTCATGAATGGAGTCAGCGGGCGAATCTATCTAAGACAATTACTTGCAAATGAAAAGGAAACGGGGAGGGATTTTGTAATTTTCTTCACTGTTACTTTACTATGGAATCTTTGGATTGATCGTAGCTCTGCGAATCCCCCCAATATGGACCTTCTTTAGCAGATCATAGCATATAGTGTCCAAAACCTGGTTAAAGGACCTGTCTGTCTGTTTGTCTGTCCTCTCCGTCACTCTCAAAGACTTGGATGAAACTTCTCCAAAGGGAACGAGCAGGTGGTAAACAGTGCACAACATGAACTAGCCATGAAAAGGCTCCGCCCCTTTACCTGCCAATCAAACTGGAGGATGGACAAGGACTTATATCTCCTCCCCGAAAAGACTTGGGGGCGAAGAAACTGTAAACATATCACTCCGATGTTCTCTCGTCCTGTTTCATATCTGCTAAAATGGAGTTGTGTCTGGGCTGGTGTAACATTCCTGCGACTTGTAGTGACTGCGGCTACTGTGTATTTCAACGAAAAATAAGGAAGCTCATATTACAGACTTGATAGAAAAAAAATGGGTTATCTTTCCTTTCTTCTGTAAGCATTTTTCTGTTCTCAAAAGGATTATGAAGAAATCACAAACTATTTCTATGTATTGTACAGAATACCAATACAGATGTTGCATATGACCAAGTCTTATTTTTTACATATGAGTTTACAAATCTTTTTTTTTTTGTCTGTGGAACTGTTCGGAAATGTCTTGACGCTCTGGTGTAGAAGGAGCAAGGAACTACCATATGTCATACTGCGTTTTCATGAGTACAGAGACACTGAAGCACTTCTTAATTATAAAACATATACCTGACACTCTTCATTCTGGACTTTTTATAGACACATCGCTATCACTCACTTTTGAGATCAATTACTACTATACTTTACCACTGTGTAGTTTTCAAGTGACAGAGATGGTTTTTATGGAAAGCATTTATAAGTTCGAAGCCCACAGGAAACTAAATGGGAAACGAATGGCAGCATATCCTCTCTTTTGCCAAATACTAATTGACGTTAACTGATGTGCTGGTTGATATGGCGACTGTACAGAACAAAAGAGATTTAAATGTCATTGTCTGAAGAAAGAGACAAAAGCAGACGGGAGCTTTGACCCCCGAAATGCCAAGATTACACTGTATATGTGTAGTGAACAAATGTGAAAACCACTGCAGCACTGTCCCACGTGGAGACGCCAATGTTTACTTAAGTAGGAGGATCAATTGGTAAAGCGTATGAAGTCTCGCTTGCACATGTATCCCACAAGTCCCTCCATATCCCGAGAGAGAGATTATTTATTTATCTGTTTATTGGTTTAAAGATGGCAACACAAGCTAGAAGGATAGAGGCCAGTTCTATGTAGGACTAAATAAAAGTGGCACTGGCTTTGTTTTTGGGTTATTTTTTTAAATTATTATGATCATGATTATTACAATATTATGCTAATTATTTATTCTTTTTGTATGGGTTCAAAGTTGAATGATCTCAAAACTAATATTTGTTGTAACAGTGAAAGTTGTTTGCCAACAAATAAATTACTGACATAGCTTTTGCGGTTTTCTGCCTCTTGAGTCTCATCAGTCGATGTCGAGAACAAGCACAAAGTGTTTTCAGAACCAGCACCACAAGACACTTTGGGAATTTGTAAACATTTAGAAATAAGATCCAGACATGAGCTGCGAGTTAAATATAACCTGTTTAGAAATGTTTCTGCAGCAGTGGGTGAAGTTTTCCATCTAAAGTCAAAGTATCACAGGAAAAAATGTACTGAAGTAAAAATGTTAAAGTACTTAAACTTTAAAGAGTAAAAAGTAAAATTAGCAGAGTTAAATATGTTTTTTGCAGCAGTGGGTGAAGTTTTCCATCCAAAGTCAAAGTATCACATGAAAAAATCTACTTAAGTAAAAGTGTTCAAGCACTTAAAAGAGTAAAAATTAGAAGTATCAGAGTTAAATATAGCTTGTTTTAGAAATGTTTTTTGCAGCAATGTATGAAGTTCTCTGTCAAAGTAAAAGTATCTCATGAAAAAAAAAAAAACTTAAATAAAAGTTTAAGTACTCTTTTAAGTTTAAGTACTTTAAGAGTAAAAGTATCAGATTTAAATATAACCTGTTTAGAAATGTTTTTTGCAGCAGTGGGTGAAGTTTTCCATCTAAAGTAAAAGTGTCACATGAAAAAATCTACTGAAGTAAAAGTGTTAAAGTACTTAAAAGAGTACTTAAAGAGTAAAAAGTAAAAGTATTAGAGTTATATAAATATATATTCTTTTAAAATGATGCATATTTTGGTCACAGTAACAAATCAGATCAACTTCCTCTTATGAATTTTGTGTATTTATTGTTGTTTGATCCGAAGCTTGAAAACTAGTCATGATGTTTCCACGAGCACGGTAAAAGTAACCCCTCAAATCATACGAAAAGTACTTTTTACTTTTCAGTCCTGTTCAAAAATGTAGTGTAGAAAGTACAGATACTGCTCTCAAATGTAAAAGAAGTAATAAGTTAAAAGTATCCACTGTGACAAATCAGACACAAGTAAAGTATTTAGATGTAAAAAGTCTAAACGCAAGTACAGTACTTTACCACTGCTGTTTTTTTTAGAGTAAAAATATACCTGGTGAAAGGGGTCAGATACTGTACTATGAAAAAGTGCTGGTACAGAACTTGGAAAAAGAGACGCTCGTGTGATACCGTTTCCTGTTTGTGCAGATGACGAGTTTTCATATATTTCGAATGATGTCTTGCTTTGGGGGGATGGTTCATGACAGTGGTGAATATTTATCATAGTTTTACATAAGTTCAGTGGCACAAAAAGTAACAAATACTGAAATCCATGAAGTAGCGGTGAGTAAAAGAGCAGAATCTGAAAACTCCATCCAAAAAGCAGACAGTTTCTGCACCAGGAAGATATTTATCTGACGACTAAGACTTCATTAAAAAATAATTGTGTTGTCATTTATTTTGATTAGTCTCGTCATAAACAGCCATTTTAGTTTTGGCCTGTGTTAACATGATGGCTGCCAAGAACCTGCCTGTGTCCAACCAGGAAGTAAAATTATAAACTTTGAAAATAAAAAAGAACTGAGGAGATTTTAAGTCAATCTTTTTATATAATGTTGTTTCCTCGTCACAAACAGACCTGGAGTTGTGTTTTGTTTCATTCACACATGTTTAATGCACAAACCCTGCATATCTAGGCTGCATTCTTCTCCCAAACTGAAAACACTCTGTTCCACCTTGTGATGTCATCATGTGGTAAAACAGGAAGTGTTCCACTGTGTTTTTAAACTCCACACACCTTCACTAAAATCATTTGCATAATTTCAGTCCTAGAATTGCCAATCTACTGCTGAACTAAAGGTAAAAACTAGTTGTTAACTTGAAAACTACCACTTCATGACATCACAAGGTGGAACAGAGGATTTTGAGCTTTGGAGATGTTACAGACTAATAATAAAGAGTTTTAAACGAAACACAACTCCAGGACAGTTTTTGAGGCGGTAACAACATTATGACACGACTTAAATCTACAAGAGTCAATTTGTATCATATAAGACCTTTAAAGAGAGCAGGGCTGCAATCTTTACACTGGCCCTATCTCGCAATAATATGGACTCAACCTCAAACATCTAGTTCAGAGATGGCTGCTCTTCAAGTTGTTTCGTCAGACGGGCCGGTCTGAGTATTTCACAATCTGCTCAGTTACTGGGATTTTCACGCACAACCATTTCTAGGGTTTACAAAGAATGATGTGAAAAGGGAAAAACATCCAGTCTGCGGCAGTCCTGTGGGCGAAAATGCCTTTTTGATGCTAGAGGTCAGAGGAGAATGGGCCGAGTGATTCAAGCTGATAGAAGAGCAACGTTGACTGAAATAACCACTCGTTATAACCGAGGAAGTAGCAAAGCATCTGTGAAGCCACAACACGCACAACCCTGAGGCGGATGGGCAACAGCAGAAGACCCCACCGTGTACCACTCATCTCCACTACAAATAGGAAAAAGAGGCTACAATTTGCACGAGCTCACCAAAACTGGACAGTTGAAGACTGGAAAAATGTTGCCTGGTCTGATGAGTCTCGATTTGTGTTGAGACATTCAAATGGTAGAGTCAGAATTTGGCGTAAACAGAATGAGAACATGGATCCATCATGTCCTGTTACCACTGTGCAGGCTGGTGGTGGTGGTGTAATGCTTTTCTTGGCACACTTTAGGTCCCTTAGTGCCAATTGGGCATCGTTTAAATGCCACGGGATACCTGAACATTGTTTCTGACCATGTCCATCGCTTCATGACCATGTACCCATCCTCTGATGGCCTCCAACAGGATAATGCACCATGTCATAAAGCTCAAATCATTTCAAATTGGTTTCTTGAACATACAATGAGTTCACTGTACTACAATGGCCCCCACAGTCACCAGATCTCAACCCGATAGAGCATCTTTGGGATGTGGTGGAACAGGAGCTTCGTGCCCTGGATGTGTATCCCACAAATCTCCATCAACTGCATCAATATGGGCCAACATTTATAAAGAATGTTTCAGCACCTTGTTGAATCAGTGCCTCGTAGAATTAAGGCAGTTCTGAAGGCGAAAGGGGGTCAAACACCATATTAGTCTGGTGTTCCTAATAATCCTTCAGGTGAGTGTATGTTCTTCTGTAAAGAAATGTGTGACTAAATTGACTTTAAATATTAGGAAATAGACTCAGTTGCCCTCTGAGCTTTTGAGATGTTGACAGACTAACAATAAAACATGTGTGAATGAAACAAAACTCAACTCCAGGTCTGTTTTTGAGGAGGTAACAACATTATAACATGACTTAACACTCATAATAGTCCATTCTGCATAATATAGGACCTTTAAATATAACGATAACGATGTTTTTGTGAAAGAAGTTTGTACGATACCAGTCTTGTACTGCAGCACGATGCTTTTCACTGTTCTTCTGCAGGTGGCCCTCCACATATTAGGTTAATTAGAAAGATAAATCTTTTTGTTCAAAAAGATGTGTCTATTTGAATTACCTAAGATAAGGACCGAAGCTTTGCTCAATCACAGACTAACAAACAAACTCACTGATTCTTATAGAAGTGAGAAGGCTGAGTTTAAAAATAACATCACTCTCAACACAGCCTTTGTACTTTCCTTTGTACTTGAGTTAACAAATCCGCCCATTCTCAAAGGTAAACGATACAAACCCACTTCTAAATAAAGAGCCTCACTGCTAAACGGAATTATGATTTGAATATTTATTTGCAAAAATTACACACATACTGTTCGGTTTGATTGTCAGGGCGACACTTTTAGCTCCACGTCTCACTGGATACTCAGGCCTCTTCTAAATATATGATTGTCAGGAAACTGGTACCTGGTTTACGGTCACTTCCAGGTCAGGTCCAGGGGCGTTGGACTTGGGGGGGTAAAGGGGACCGTTTACCCAGGGCCCGGAGCAGGAAGGGGCCCCTCATAAACGCTGTAATGGACATGTTTTATTAGAGTTTGTGTCCCAGGCTCATTATTAGCTCTGCGTCCTGCTACCAAATTGAAAAAGTAATATTCTTTCAAACTGATTCACGCGACTTTTTCCCCTTGCAGTGAATCTCAAATGTTTTGCTACATAATTAATTTGTTCATTAGTTTTTATTTCAAGTTTATGACAGTTATACATGCAGATATTCATCTTTTTTTACCATTTTCAAACCAATGTGCAACCAAAAGGGACAGAAGTATAGGCTCCTTGTCTGTGTGATCCACATAAAGACGTTGACTAAGTGAGTGTGACGTCAAGACTAGCAGTTATAGCGGCTAATTTGAAGCTACGTTCCATATTTGGAAATCAGAGCACGAGTATCATAGCAACCAAAGAGCCAATCCAGAGAGAGGCTTTTAAAGGTAACGCCCCTTCCCGTCCGCACCGCAGGTTGAACTGGGAGTGGGCACTTAGCAACGCTGTCAATCACACCTGTTGCTAACGCTAGCGAGAGCAACCTCGGGAAAAGATGGCGCCTGATTCGTCGACACAATAGCGAAGTAAAAACACCAGGATCACCAAACGTAGAGCTGGATATTATGAACATTTTAAGGTCAGAATGATGAGTCTGACAGAAGAATTTACAGAGAGAGGCGACAGTTTTTCAATAAAACGTGAATTGGCGCCAGAGTCAAAGGAGGCGGATGCTCACGTCCTTTTTGGAACAAGGTGGCTAGCAGGTTAGCTATGTCCGTTTATATATACAGTCCATGTTAATCCCTCAGTCGTCCAGGTATGATCCATAGTACAACAAATACATTTACCTTAGTTACATCTATACAGTAAAAGTAAAAAAACAATCAAATCCAAATAACTATATCTGCAGGTTGTGTGTTGTACGGTTGTATTATCAGCCTCCTTACACACATGCAGGCCCCTGACTCACTCTCTGGCCCTCACTCAAGGCACACAGCCCCTCTTAATGAGATTAGTCACCTGCTTGTACTGCTCCCGCACTTTAAAATAGTCTGATCCACCGGAGCCAAGTCGCACACTGTGATACACTGACATATGTTGAGGTTTGGGTTACACACCACTTCACGTCAGACTCTGGCCCAGCAAAGCTCTCGTCAAAATACTCCCGGCAGATGTTTCCTCTAGAAGTGAGCGTGTTTTTGTCATAAATCAAATTAACAAATTGTCAGCCCATAAAAGAAGGTTTAGTAAGTAATTTCTAAATCTGAGACAACACTGGAGACGGAGCGTTTTGGCAGTGGCTTTTGAATGGACAAAAAGTTGAATGTTTTTTGTTGCGTTTTTCAGAAATGACAATGAACACATTTAGGAGCGGCACATGTGCGTTTTACAGTGGTCTTGTTTCAATTATGAGATTTACTGATGTTATTCTGTAGTTGTCGTAAAAGTCACGGTTTTCAAATGTAATTCACTCATGCAGACACAATTTGTGCACAAGAAAGACATTTTCTCAGTCTAAACCTTCATGAAAAGAATAAAAAATGGGTTGTCATGTGTTTAGTGAGTTTTGTTCCATGTTAACGTTGCCAGATAAGTTGTGAAATTACCTCTACGTTTGTCCTAGCTGCTGCCCATGTCCAACCAGGAAGTAAAATGATTACACCAAAATTAAAAAATAGAAACGAATAGTCAAAGTATTTAGTCAAATTATATCAGTATGGATCTGTAAGTTGTCAGTATTCATTATAAAATCATTTTGCGTTAAAGCCAGAACAGCCATTTTCATCCAAGACCTGCCTATCTCCTCTTTAAAGTCTAAAGAGGAGTAAAAATCTGAAGAAATATAAGCGCAAAAAGTAGAATTTGGTCACTTTTTGAGCTCATTACAAACCGTGAGTCCTGGCGTTCATTCATTATATTGATTACGTCCCTCAGCCTGTATATTACATTTGCATTATCTCCACGAAAGCAGGAAGTAGCACACATCAAACATCAAGAACTCCAAGATGCTGTTGGTACATTTCAAAACCAACTACTGCAAACAGCCGTCACCACCCTGCTTGGCATCTCTAATATTAAAGGCTCGCTCCATGCCTTATCTGCTTTGATCGTGGATTCACTTTGTCAAAAAAGTCCAAAAAAAAGTCATGGCGGCTTGGAGAATAATACGAAGAAAGATCTCCCCGGTCCGCTTAATACAGATTTGATTAAAAAAAAGCCAGGAGGAACTGCCTATCCATCCATCTCAGCGTCTGTGCCACCTTTCCTTCCTGTTAGCAGTGCCTCCTCTTGCCTCGCGTGGCGCCATGCTGCCAGTAGCAGGCTGATTAAATGAGCAGTGGTCTATGTGGGTCATATCTCAGTTGGAGCGCTCTGATCGGTTAGTGCTGCCTGCCTGTGTTATCTTCCCGACTCCCTGCTTCTTCTGCTTCAAGGGGAACGGCTTTGGCTGTGTCTTACGAGGTGACAAGTCTAGTAGCTCCAAAGGCATGACAAGTGCTAGAATTTTCTTAAAAAGGAGGTGAACCAATCTGTTTATTGTGTGATTAATTAATAGCAATGGATGACAGGACGGGAATGTAGCAGGTGTAATGTCAGAAATATATCGTTTAAATGTCCAAAAATCCGAATCCTACTATTCTCTACCCATTATTTGTACTTAAAATTGAAATTATTTCTAAAATTGTCTAAAGCAGAGGTTTCCAATGTGTAGCTCAGGAGCCAACAGTAGCTCCCCTTGGGACTGGTTAATTAAATGCCGATTATCACTGTAGATTTATCGTTTTGATGCCTTTTTGGTGCACTAATAAATGGATAGACGTCTATAAAACATAAACCATTTCTAACTGTGCCCCATCTAAGGATTTCTGTGCCTCCTTTTCTTTCACACACCAAAATTAGTAGCTCTCTGGCTTATTTGTTTTGTAAAGGTAGCTCACAAGAGAAAAAAGGTTGGAGACCACTGGTATAAAGCATAAATTGTATAAAGAAGTGAATGAAGCTCATCGAGGCTAGCAGTTATTGGGGCGAATTTGGAGCCGAGTTCGATATTTGGAAGTCTGACCACGAGTATCATAGCAACCAAAGAGCCAATCAGGAGCAAGGATGTTGAAGGTAACTCCACTTCACACCCGCACCATTGGTTTCGCTTACCAATGCTGTAAATCAAACCTGTTGCTAAAGTTAGCGTTAAGGCTTTTGATTTGTGTCTAATGTTAATGTTCATATCTTGATTTACGGAAACAACAGAGCGATAAAAATACCAGGATCAAGTAGAGACCAGACCATTTTCTTCTGCTTTATCCGGGCCGGGTCACGGGGGCACCAGTCTGAGCAGCGAGGCCCAAATTTCCACTTTCCACACACAGCTCCTCCAGCTCTTCAGGGGGAATCCCGAGGTGTTCCCAGGTCAGCCCAGAGACATAATCCTTCCAGCGTGTCCTCGGTCTTCCCCGGGGCCTCCTCCCAGTGGGACGTGTCCAGAACCCATAGAGCGGGTTAATATGAAAATTGTAAGACCAAAATAATGAGCCTGACAGCAGCAGTTATGGAGAGAGGAGCAACAGTTTTTTAATAGAAAGTGAATTGGAGCTGGAAGCGCGCCCATGCACACTGCCTGTTTGGAACATGAGGTTAGCTCCATTTATATAACAGTCTATGGGTGGTACGCACGCTCCTGTATGTGACCGATTTCTCTGCAGTTCACATATTTGCTGAATTAACTCAATTTAATCAATATGTTTGTTTGTTTAGAACGTGTACGCCTGTAGTGAAGTCCTATTTTAAGTGTAGTTTAACCTTGTTTTGGGCTCACTCATGGTACTTGGGAGGATAAAAATGTTGGTAAGAAAAGGCTGAGATTGATAGTCATTGCTCGATATATTAAATAAATGTGTCCAGTTTAACCTCAGGCCAAAACGCAGGGATTCACAAAACATTTTCACACAGCAACCCTGAAGTCTCCACTAAACTGATGGCAGGCTTATAAATAGCAGGTGTTAATTGTTTGATTGACTTACTTGAATCTGATGTGCTGGCCCTCCGCTCCGTGCGATCCCCCAGATGATGCAACATGGTGGAATGAAGCTTTATGAATACAAATGACTGGAGCGGTAACAAGCCGTCCCCATTGTGAGCCTGATACAACACTGTGCTCTCTGTTAATTAAAGCAACAATGACATTTAAAGCGGCTTTGAATTTGATTAAATGTGGAAAATCTGCCCATCCATATACAATATGACATTTGAGGCTTTCCATTCCATTTCCTCCTTCTGCACCACTAAGCGCTAGGCTATATGCACCGGACACATTCAGCTAATGTGGAGGCTAGTTATGCACAGATGGAGTAGAAGGGAATGGGACGTGGCTGGGACAAGAATCTTTTCATTAGATCGCACAATTCCATAAAATCGTAGTGTCCTGAAGGATCTAGCTGGAAAATATACACTCTGAAGTTAGTAATATGGGTCTTACAAGCGCTTTTTCGGCATGTTGAGTGAGTAGCATTGTTTTATTTATGCATTCCAGCTTCCTGTTTATAAGCAACATTTCCAGGGCTTTACACCATTCAAAAGATGGATTATTTGGTTTTGAAAAGTCGATTGATCGCTATGGCAACAGTGCAAATGTTTCATCACTCTAAAACACAGACATATCATTAGTAGACGCAGCGTTCAATGCTAATGCTAACATCCATTTGGCAGCTCAGCTTTTCCCCTGTATTTTTTCCTATAGCCGTTAGCATTAGCCTGCAAAAATCGTAAATGATGAATAATCCAGAGGGTGTCATCTTACCGACCTATTGACCACATTAACACGAGACCAGAGCCTCTTTCAAAGTCACTGTTGAGTGTGTAAACCTTCTGATGTCTTATTTTAGACGATAATTCGTGCGTAAAAGTGGTATGTGCGCCAACGACTAACACTTTTAACTGAGATTCCTGAACTTGTGTGCGTCTGGCGAACATCTAGCGACATTAAACCTCGTCTTTTACGTGTGACTGTGAGGAGAGCATGTCTTAAATATCATGAAATAAACATGTTATGTACTTTAAAAAGGGCATTAGCTTCACTATTCATTTGTATGCGAAGGAGCATTCGATTTGAGGTAACTCCGGGTAGTAGCGGCTAGCTAAGTGAGTTGTACCAACATGATCTGAAACACATGGACGTTTCTCAGTCCAAATGCAATACACATGTGATTTGCTGTTGTGGATGCCAAGTTATATTAATATGTTTTGAAGATTTCATCACTTGAAACCCAGGGATAGTAGACTACTAATTTTAACAGCAATGGTAAGTAAGGAGTAAACACTGTAACAGCTAATTTTAACTGCTAGCTAGAGCCAATATGTCTTGTAGTATGAAGCGATTTGCATCCTGATTTTGCATGGCTTGTGAACAGCAGTAGTACTCGTGGTCAGGCCCGTCAACAGATATTTAGGGGCTTGGGGCAATAAGCCAAACGTGGACCCACCACTAATGTAAACTAATAGGAAGATGGTCCAATTTTGGGCTGCTAAGACCCTACGACAACGGACAGAGGATGATGAATGTCTTTTCTTCTCTTAGATACTGCATGTTTAGTTAATTTACAGTATGTTAAGGCCTTAAATTGACCTCTGGATCTGTCGTCCTCCCCTCACCTGTCCTCACCTGAATAACTATTTACTCGGGAAACCTGAGCAGCTGCATGGTGCAACCTATGTTAACTATTACAACACACCCTTACCTAAACTTTCCTCCTGCACATTGTCACCGAAATATTATTGCTCAACAGGTCCTTGCTGTCTACCTCAGAGAATTCACTCTAATTGGGGGGAAAGGGGGAAAAAGTAGAGCACTGGCAAAAGAATACGAGTGGTAAGGATAGGCGAGACTGTGACCATGGCGTTCTATTGGATTTCGGGAGGGCGCCGCAGACACCCCCATGCATGTTTAATTGGCTTTGGGGAGGAAATGGTGGTGCCTCTGCTGCTGCTGCCTGTGCTGTGACTCACACTCTGAGGCGCAGCCATGGAGGAGCAATGGTCTATTTTAGGAACACATTAGGAAGCTCAGAAAACACTGACATTTAGAGGATGGCTGCTATGACAGGGACAGTGGGGAGTGAGTTAGAACCAGTGTATGTTTTAGTACAGCTATGTGCATCCTCGTGGCTGCTATCGTAAGTGTCCTCGTGATGTCATAGTTAAAAACGGTGATTCGATTAGATTAGGTAACAGGTAAAGAGTTTGTTTTCGCGATAAAACAGCAGCTCTGTCACTCACATCACACAGAGACATAAGCACACAGGACAATTTGACAAAGACCATCGTCTGCTCATCGTGGCATCACTGGTTTTATGAATGAAGCTGATGTATGAAGGACAGTAATCGTAGTGAAATGTGTATTTCATCTCTACTTTTGTAAGATGAATGAATTTGTAGATGGTCTTTGAGAAATAAAAAAGAAAGAGCCTGTTTAAGTGTGGACACAGTATCTACGCCTGGATGTAGCGGCACATTTTCTGCGTTTAGGGGTCAGAGATGTTCCTGTCCAGTTGCATGGTGTTATTATGGTACGCAGTCTTAAAAAACTTGGCCCACATCTTCGAACATCTTTAAGCAAATGTCTAAATGCAGATTTTGCAGTGAGTGAGAGGCAGCTGTAGCATCCAGCTCCACAGCACTGCAGCACACTGAGGATGACAGCGCTGAAGAACAGAAGGAGTGGAGCGGAATGGAGCGGAGTGGCCCCGCATGACCTGAGCTAACGGAGGAAATATCTTCTCCGCTCGGTCGTTTCACAGATGAAGTTGTGCGATGATGGCGGGAGGTTCCAGATCTACAACTCAATCGTCAGGAGGTGCAGGAGTTTGTCATCGATCAACTACAGAGGGTCACTTATTGATCATTAACATGTAAAGCCACAGCATGTAACTTCTTCAGCCAAAAAATAGAAAGCGTGTTTTATTCCTTTTGATTTTGAAAAACTGAAAACTGCGCCCTGCTTGTTTCCATGGAAATGTTGTTCCTTTGTCTATAAATTTCCACAGTATGACCTAAAAAGTATCTATGTCCATGGAGAATATTCCAAAGTATGGTTTCAATTTTCAAATAAATGAACTTTATTATCATTTCAGTGTGTGCTGCTCACGCACACAAACCCAGGACGTGCTGTTTGTCATCAGCTGAAAACAGTTTACAGAGAGATCATCACGCAAACATGAAGGTGACGTAATGTGCCTTTAATCAACCTTAATAAAGCATGACTACAGACTTACTTCATAATGAACAAATACTTACAAAGAGAATATATGTAAGAATATTTCATTCTACTCACTACTGGATGAATACTTTCACTCATAACCCTGCAACTCCGTCATTCAGTAGTAACTAAGCCTGAATTAATCATAATAAACTATTTGGCGACTATGAATTAAGTCTTTATTCATGACTTTATTAAGGCTAATTAAGGTGCAGTTACAATAAAGTGGTACCTACTGATCCATACATCCATTTATTTTCTTCTGCTTACCTAAGTCGTGGGTTGCAGCAATCCAAGCAGGGACTCCCAGACTTCCCACACCCCAGACACTTCCTCCGGCGTGGGACCCTGAGGCGTTCCCAGACCAGTCGACCTCTCGGTTTAGCTCAAAGATGGCACAAGTCAAATTTGGTCCAAAGAATTTCCCACAAAATGTCAAACTTCTACCAATAAAATGCATCTATAAATTAGTCTTTAAAGCCAGTGATACTTTGCAGTGACATCACGCTGGGGGGGATTCTACATGCATGTCTATAGGTGGAATGTTCAGCGGTTACCATGGTGACAGAATGCACACATTAGCAAACACAGGCAAGATTGTCAGAAAACTCAAGAAAAATGGATTTAAACACATTTTCAGGAGCTTGTGATGAAGTTTCACGTTGAACAAAAACGAGACTGTGACTAACTGAGAAACTAAGTGACTAACAGTGACTAAATTATTTTTTTTAAGTGCATAAATCATCTCACCTGTTGTAGTCCCAACCAAGTCAGCTCTTTCTGGTCCTATTATGTCAAAATAAAGCTCAGATTAAGTCTAACTTGAGTAACAGAGCTTCTAACAGTTGTGCTCTCAGGTAGCATCACACTCCAGGGACTGTTGAAGACGTCAGCTGCAAAGTATCAATACTTTACCCATAATTCCACCTGGTATTGCTTCACAGCACTTTCACCACAACTTTTCAAACCAAAGCAGTCCAACGCCTGCACTCTCAACCTTCGGACATTACTGGCACGGTACATGCACAATCATAATCTCCAAGGAATTGACCACCGCAACATCTTTAAAAGAAACCCTGACATTTTTGGAAAACATGTAATTTCCCCAAACACATTTTTGAAAAACGCTTCTGTGTTTTCCCAAATTGTTGTGCTGGCTTGACTCACACAGTCGCACACACAAACACACACACCGTGGCTGTTATCTTTCTGACATTTACAACAAGCATCAAAACAGTGTTTGAGTTGGATTGATTTTGTCTGTCTTGGTCATTGCCAGGTCTCAAAAACCTTAAGTTTAACCTATAACCTAATAAGTAAGAGCTTGGATTTAACACAGATCCAAAATACATGATTAGTGCGATACGGTCAGAAGTACAAACTCAATGTATTTTAAAGGTCCTATATTACGCAGAACTAACTTTAGTGAAGTTTAAGCCATGTTATACACTTGTCCTTCACTCTTTTTAGTGCAATTTTACATACTTTTTCTACATTGTATGAACATGCATTATGTTCTGCGTCCTGATTGGCTAAGAGACTGTAGACCATTGTGTTCTGCGTCCTGATTGGCTGAGGGACTGTAGACCATTGTGTTCTGCGTCCTGATTGGCTGAGGGACTGTAGACCATTGTGTTCTGCGTCCTGATTGGCTGAGGGACTGTAGACCATTGTCCATCAGTCTCCTCCGTGTCTCCTGTACAGTACAGAATGTGTCAGACAAATTTACATAAATGTTGGATCGCAGTGTGACTCTTAAGTGCTGTATGTTTGCAGTTTTCTCCCCGACAAAACCCACAATGTCGATGAAACGTTGTGTGAGAAAAGTGTATAAAGTGTGTGGTGAGGAGTTTTACAGCTGCAAAACATATAGAATTGCAAAAAATAAAGCTGATACTTCGCAGATTTCACCTATTGTGGGTTATTTTTAGAACATAACCCCTGCGATAAATGAGGAACCACTGTAATATTGTTTCTTCCACAAAACAGACCTGGTTTGTGGTTTGTGTGTTAAATGAAACAAAACACAACTCCAGGTCTGTTTGTGACAAGGAAACAACATTATAACATACATCTAAAATAGCGTAATAATGACCCTTTAATGCTTTATATTTGGGTTACTCTGGGTTGGTGGCTCAGTTGGTAGAGCACACAACCCTGATTAAGTCGTCTTTCCAAATGAGGCTCTTCTCCGGTGCAGACATGTTTGGATTATTGCTTTAAACGAATTCAAAAATCACAAAACGCATCTTTTAGCTTCTTTCCCAAACACTGACAGACACTTTTCTGCACTTTGACTCATAACTCTTTATTTGATGGGCTCTGAATTGTTAACTGAGCGAACATTAAAAGAGTAATATCGTAAGTGTGTCAAGTGCCTTGTCTGACATTAGGACTCTCAAACAAAGAAATAATCATGGTTTTTCCTCAGCTGCTTTGGCAAGTCGTTTTTCAACCGTCAATCTTTCAGTTACTTTTATAAATCAGCCCATTTTTGTGTTTGTTTTTCAAGAGCACATGCTTCAGTGCAGTATTTCTAATGATTCTGTACAGTCGTCTGCTCTTTCTTACACTGTAATTTGGTTTTGTCAGACTGTTCAAAATTAAAGTGCCTCTCGTCTCTATGGACAAACCGCTCAAAACACTGAAATATTACCTCATTGTTTCTAACCACAGACACCGAGATCACCATGAGCTGACGATTGTACAAAAGCAACAGAACAGTTCGCCAAAGCATGTGCTCTTTGGGAAACCAGACACAAATGCCCCAATGATTTAGAAAAGTAGGACAATTTGAAGGTTGAACAAGTATTTTAAGTCATTTCATTTTGTCTGTTTGTTTGTTTAGTGGTGGGGGTGTCCAAACTATGGCCCGGGGACCAAAATTGGGCTCCTCTAGTTTAGTGGCGCTTATCCATTTGGACGAGTCATTCAAAAATATGTAAGAATCACCTAGTTGTTTGTTATTTATATGAATTGTTTTGAGCGATGCATTTACACTTCTTTTATCATTTTGACACATTTCGTAAAAATTGACATTTGCAAAACGGCTCACACAACATCCCAAACAGAATTTTAGTTATCCAAAACAAAATGTGATCTCGGTAAAGTGGAGCAAGCGTAAATTCAGCTGGAAGAACTAAATCTGCTGCTGCTGCTTCTCCGGAGTTACCTGCTCCTCAGTCTTCATCGCCTCCTCCTGTTACTTCTCCTCGCTGCTGCACCGCCTCTTCATCCAACTATTGCAATGTGTCGAAACGTCTGGGGGATCAAAGATACAGGGTCAGGGTAAAGTCTGAGTTTATAACAAACAAGTAAATGTGAAGGTTGGTGGATGGAGCAGGTAGTCGAGAGGTGGGTCGGAGGTTGAGGTGTTCGTACCTGTCGTGGAGAGCTGGGTCAGAGGTGGAGGTGCGAGATGGGTCCAAGCAGAGATCTGGCCAAAAAAAAGAGAAAAACCAGCTGAATACTATGACCATAATCACAAAAACTAGTCTGAGCCAAGCGAACTGTACCACGGAGGATACATGGACGATCTGGCGGTGTTTGTAGGATCCTCGTCCCTTTGTACTCCCGAGGTGGAGGCTTGATTGCTCATGTGCTGCAGGTGTGTAGTGGGCGGTGCCAGAGCCTCCACCCAGCTCCAGACAAGGACACAGAAGGGAGGGGGAAAGACAACACCGAAACACAGGGACAGACTGGGATCTTGACCGGATAACCCCTCAAATCATATGAAAAGTACTTTTTACTTTACAGTCCAGTTCACAGATGTAGTGGATTTGAAAGTACAGGTACCTGCTCGTAAAAGTAAAAAACCACTGTAAAATGTACTTGAGTAAAGCACAGATATCTAAAAAATCTACTTACAATGGTACTTTACTACTTTTACTTCATTACATTCCACCACTGGTAGTATGTGATCAAAGATAGACTGTTAATGCTGAAGAAAATGGAAAAATATTAGAGTTTTAAACACATACACACTGGTTTTGCTGTATACCAACATCTCAGTGGCTCCATGGATGTTGTATATCTTGTTATTAGACTTTACATGCTCACAAATTGTACTTTTTCGCTGTTCTGTTTGAATTTACATGTTGAAAGTGACATAGTTTGAGCCAACATCCTTTACCCCATGTGACCAGACCTTAAGCCTTGTTCAGACACGTGTTTAAATCAAATGATCAACCAAAACTTTCCAAAAATGATCTGCAACGATTGAAAAAAATACTGTAAAGCTTTGAAAAAAAACCCCAAAAAGTTCTGATCAGAAAACTGCGCCGAGGCAACTGAGATAAACTGCAACACAAGACACAACGCAATGTAAACAGCAGACAACACTGTGAGAAGAAAAGCATCAACCCGATTATTTCGCTGCCTTTTTAAACAAACCAACAATTTGCCTGGAATGCAAAATAAGTTAAAAAGGTACGAACAAGGCTACCTAGCAACCACGCAGCAGCAGATGTAAGGTGTGATCGACGCGCCTCTACCCACAGGACTAAAACAACAGCATCCTTTGTGTGTTAGCTTTGACACTGGTCCAAAGCGGCGTCTCCCGGGGGACCGTCTCCTCCTTTCTTCTGATTGGTAATGAGCTGCAGCTGCCGTACAGTGGGCCCAGCAGGAGCGGCTCTGATTGGTGTGCTGTGCTGCAACCAGGAGAAGGCAAAATGGTTATAAAAGCAAAAGTTTGGGCTATAAACGCACAAATAATGATATTGTCACCATGAAAGCGTTCACGAGTTACAGGCCGTTTGGAGAGCTGAAAATGGAAGTTACTTGTTAGAGGTGGTTATTAATAAAAAATATAAATTGGCATGAAAAGCAAAGGCAGCTCAATTGCCAGTTTTGGTGCGTGTCCTATTAAAGGTGCTATATTACGCAAAATAGACTCTTGTTAGCTCTGACGCATGTTATAATGTTGTTACTGCCTCAAAAACAGACCTGGAGATGTGTTTTCAATCATTCACACATGTTTGAGTCTATATCTCCAAAGCTCAAAATGCTCTGTTCCACCTCGTGATGTCATAAAGTGGTAGTTTTCAAGTTTACAGCTACTTTTTAACTTTCGTTCAGTGCAGATAGGCAAATCCAGGGCTCAAATTATCCAGATGATTCTAAATTCAAGGTGTGTGGAGATTAAAAACACAGTGGAGCACTTCCTGTATTACCACTTGATGACATCACAAGGTGGAAAAGAGTGTTTTCAGTTCGAGAGAAGAACTCAAATGCAGAATTTGTGTGTTAAACATGTGTGAATGAAAGAAAACACAACTCCAGGTCTGTTTTTGATGAGGAAACAACATTAGAACAGAGATTAGAAAATAATATGTGGCTTTTAGGAGTCAGAAAAGTTACTTATTTATCATCACAGGATAAAGTACAAATTCCAAAAAACGTTATTTAGAGCAACTTAAGTTTATTTGCACAGCACAGTTAGTACACAAAGTCATTCAAACAAATAATCATCATAAAAATAACATTAAAAGCAAAAGGTGCAGAATAAAACTCTTTCAGTCACAAGCAGCTAAACAGAACCGTTTGGATTTAAACACTGTCCAAGTCGAGGTCTGACTCATCTTCAGGGAGAATGTTACAGGTTTAAACTGAACAAAACTCAAACACTGATTCAACATGTTTAGTCCTGGTTTAGATCTGATTTAGATCTGATTTAGGTCTTGTTTTAGTCCTGGTTTAGTCCTGGTTTAGTCCTGGTTTAGTCTTGGTTTAGATCTGATTTAGGTCTTGTTTGAGTCCTGGTTTAGTCCTGGTTTAGTCCTGGTTTAGTCCTGGTGCAGTCCTGGTTTAGTCCTGGTTTAGTCCTGGTTTAGTCCTGGTGCAGTCCTGGTTTAGTCCTGGTGCAGTCCTGGTTTAGTCCTGGTGCAGTCCTGGTTTCGTTCTGGTTTAGTCCTGGATCAGTCCTGGTTTAGTCCTGGTTTAGATCTGATTTAGGTCTTGTTTTAGTCCTGGTTTAGTCTTGGTTTAGGTCATCTTTTAGTCCTGGTTTAGTCCTGGTTTAGTCCTGGTTTAGTCCTGGTTTAGTTCTGGTTTCGTCCTGGTTTAGTCCTGGTTCAGTCCTGTTTTAGTCCTGGTTCAGTCCTGGTTTTGTCCTGGTTTCGTCCTGGTTTAGGTCTTCTTTTAGTCCTGGTTTAGTCCTGGTTTAGTCCTGGTTTAGTCCTGGTTCAGTCCTGGTTTAGGTCTTCTTTTAATCCTGGTTTAGTCCTGGTTTTGTCCTGGTTTCGTCCTGGTTTAGGTCTTCTTTTAGTCCTGGTTTAGGTCTTCTTTTAGTCCTTGTTCAGTCCTGGTTTAGGTCTTCTTTTAGTCCTGGTTTAGTCCTGGTTCAGTCCTGGTTTAGTCCTGGTTCAGTCCTGGTTTAGGTCTTCTTTTAATCCTGGTTTAGTCCTGGTTTTGTCCTGGTTTCGTCCTGGTTTAGGTCTTCTTTTAGTCCTGGTTTAGGTCTTCTTTTAGTCCTTGTTCAGTCCTGGTTTAGGTCTTCTTTTAGTCCTGGTTTAGTCCTGGTTCAGTCCTGGTTTAGTCCTGACTCTGGGACCAGCAGGAGGCTGGTCCCTGAAGTCCTCAGAGTGTGAGATGGTTCATGTGGCACAAACAGCTCATTAGTAGATTTTTTAAATGTTATCCAGGTAAGTCGACTTGGTAAACAACCTGGTAAATCTGATGAGAAATTAAACTTCCTGTAAGATTCAAAACTGACTTTTTCTATAATGGAGCTTTTAGCATTTGGAATAGTACTACACTGTCTGGCCAAAAAAAAAGTCACCACCAAAAAAAGGTCACACACTCTAATATTTGGTTGTTCCACCTTCGCATTCGCTGTGACATTGTTTCGATTTCACTTCTGCAATGTCGCAAGATTTATTTCCATCCAGTGTCACATTAAGATTTCTCCAAGATGTTGCATTGATGATGGTCGAGTCTGACGCTGCACAAAGTTTCTCCAGCACATCCCAAAGATTCTCAGTGGGGTTAAGGTCTGGACTCTGTGGAGGTCAATCCATGTGTGAAAATCACGCTCCTGAACCTCTGTCACTATTTGAGCCTGATGAATCCTGGCATTGTCATCTTGGAATATGCCCATCAGGGAAGAACAAACCCACTGATGGAATAACCTGGTCATTCAGTTTATCAGGTGTCCGCTGACCTCTCTTTGAGCACAGACAGGAGACCAGAACTGAAGAAGCGACCTGGATGAGCAGCCAAACATCTTCACTCCAGCAACTCCCAAAAAATTAATTCAATCGTTTCTGTTGAACCAAATTCAGCACAAACTGTATCAAAATCAATACATCTGAAGCTTTTTTAGATCTTAAAATCTGCACTAAAGTAAAAATGTACTGGTCTGATGCATCATTAGTTTTGCTTCACAGTAAAAGTCAGTGAGTTAAGTCCCAGAAGAAACTACACGGTTCCTTCCAAGTCGTGATTTATGTAAAACTGCAGAAACAATCAAATATGTGTGAACATCGTTAGTATGAAAACAGCACCGTCGGCCCTAAGGCTAGTCCAGTTAGGTCTTTGCTATCTCTGTCCCACAGCCGTACAGTAACAACAACTAAAACTCATTACTTCTCATCACACGTTTTGTCAGCTCCAGTCAAAATGGCCGCCATGATGGGCCCTTAAAGAAAAACGCTGACCGCTCGAGCACTTTGGAGGCAGTCTGAATGAGATTTCTGTTTATTTGTGTTGCGTCTGGCCCCTCCCCTCACAGCTGTCAGCCCGCCTGTCTAGGGATAGCGGTGCACCTCACTATATTTGGACTTGCGGCCTGTTGTTGTTTGGATATGAATCACAAATCTTCCCCTCGTTCCAGTCAGGAGATGCCGGCTCGCAGTTGCTATGGCTACGGTACATTGTGGCTCGGAGAGAGACACCTTGCCAAATCAGTTTCACCAGACTTTTCTGTCAATCTGATGTTTTTTCATAAAATCCTTGTCTATAGTTGTGACCTTAACCTGCGTCGCTCGCCTCAGCGGGTTTTAAAAATATTCATGCCGAGTTGTCACTTTGTTGTGCCAAAGAAAAGTCAAGTTTGTGTCACATTTGACAATTGTCCAAGATGGAGATAGTTTGAGTGACTGTGTTTCAGTTGATTTTGGATTTTGGGTCGTGTAAACACAAGTTTTTACTGCAATATTTACAAACTGGCCAAAAATACACCTGTTTCAAAGTGACTATCAAGAAATTAGGTAGTAAATATGTAACAGAGCTTGGGGTAATCACACAGTCTGAGTAGTACTTTACTTAAGTAGAATTAGGTATCTGTACTTTACTTATGCACATTTTACACAGGATACTTTGTACTTTTACTCCACTACATTTGAGCAGTATCTGTACTTTCTAATCCACTAAATTTTTGAACAGACAGAAAATTTAAAAGTACTTTTCATATGATTTGAGGAGTTATTTTTATGGAAAAATCCTGACTAAAGTTTTTGAGCTCAAGCTTCGGCTTTGAGCAAAACAAAAATAAATATACAAATTTATGAGGCCAAAAGTAAAATCTGTCAACTGGACAAAAAGTTGTAGGAGTGAAGATGTTTGGCTGCTTCTGTCTTCTATCTGTCTGAAGGGAGCGGCTAACTTCACTGAAACTGGAAACACCTGTTTACAGTTTCAGTTTGTAGGCTAGGTCTATGTGCACTGTGCCTGAGTTACACTTAGCGTATTCATTCGACTCTTAATGTGCGCTTTCACACCTATTGGCATCCTGGCTCGCTCTATTGTTCTCTTTGTTTGTTTCCTTTGTGTCTGAGGATGGAGTTATAGATGGGGGACAGTGATGGCTCCCATTCCTGTTCATTGTTTTTTCTCAAAAGTTGCTGCAGAAACTCTGAAACCATTTCTTTATCTGGCTCAGATCTGAACTTCACTAGTGGTTAGTGTCTTTGAGATGTAGATGTACAGCAGACTGAGGCCCTGAGCAGCTCTCACGATGCTGTTGGTACATTTTCTTATGAAGTGGCTGTTTAGTTTCTCAAATACAACACTCACTGCACTGAATAGAGTGAACTACATTACTTTGTTTGTGGCTCAGGGTTTTGTCATTTGGCTGAACCAGTTTCTGTCTTAAAGTGTTTGTAGGTTTGAAAAAGACAGAAATTTCACACTGTCTGAAAATTCTCTGAAGTTTTTCCGCTGTGTAAGGAATAGTTACACCTTTCCGTCTAGGTTCAGATTCCCTGTTGTTCTGTTTTTTTAGCTCTCTTAGATCTATTGAAAGCCCATTTTGGATATCCACAAGCAGAGAGGCCTTTCTCCACATGCTCCTCCTTCACTTTTCCCTCTGTGTTTGCTGGCACCACTTGAGCTCTGTGTTGTAGAGGACGGATCACTCTGAGTTTGTGCTGCAGTGGATGGTGTGAATCAAACAGCAGGTATTGGTCCGTGTGTGTGGGCTTCCTGAAAACTTCTACCTGGAGTCGTTGGTCCTCTCCTATTGTTACTGCACAGTCTAAGAAGGCCAGTTTGTTCTGTGTGAACTTGATGTTTGGATCCACAGCATTAATATGTGCAGTAAAGGGTTCCAGATCTTGAATTCCAGTTATGTACATATCGTTACCAGAGCGTGGGTGGAGCCTGGAAATGAGGCCAATGCATCCTGCTTAAATGGTTCCATATATAAGTTAATACATAATAGGAGAGACCGGTGAGCCCATGGCACAGCTGTGGATTTGTCGGTAAAAATTCCCTCTAAACTTTAAAACAAATTTCCAGCAGTTTGCAGATTTGGTCTCACGGTTTAATTCCTGCAGTAGCCTCCTCTTTGCTGCCTCCACCGCTACTGACATGGGGATACAAGTGAAAAGAGAGGTAACATCAAATGAAACCACCGTCTCATCTTAATCAAATTTTAAAAGATGCTTGATTTTGCTCACAGATGCTGCTGCCTTCTCAATATGGTGCTCCGTGTTGCCAACCAGAGGAGCCAATATGGCCTTCAGATGCTTGGCCACATTGTAACTGATGGAGTCTGTGCTACATACAATGAGTCTGAGGGGTACTCCTGCTTTGTGGATTTTTAGGACGTCATAAATGCAAGGAATGGAGTCACAGGAATAGAGTGTGTAATACAGCTGTCTGTCAATGGCTTCTGTAAGCAGCTTCTTGTACTTGTAGAAGGTCTTGTGGAGCTGTTCACCTTGGCTTCATAATCAGCCGAGTTCAGGATCATGGTGCATCTCCCTTTGCTGGCAAAATGTTGATGCTGTGAGCAGTGAGAGCCTTCCCTTCCTCTTCTGTTATGTTGGATGGAGGAGGTTTGGCGTTGCTCAGTGCAGCTGTTACTTGCTTTCCTCTGTGTCTGTAAGCTTAATGTTTCTAATGACAGTTTCTGCTGCTGTAATGTGGTCCACTGTGGGTATGTCTGGTTAGATGTTGCAGAGAAGTTCAGTCTTTTGGAAAGTACCATTTTCTCTGTCTGGGTGCCAGTAGGTGTGAAAGCCCCCGTTAAGAGTTGAATGAATATGCTAATTATGACTTAGGCTCAGTGCACACTTAGAGTAGCTCAACAGACCTGGCCTTCATACTGAAACCTGTGACAATAGCTGTTTCCAGTTTCAGTGAAGTTAGCCCCTCCCTTCAAATATAAGGTAGTAATCTGACCAGAACTGAAGAAGCAGCAAAACGTCTTCACTCCTACAACTTTTTGACAGATTTAACTTTGGCTTTATCTATGGATCAGACCTGAACGACTAGATTTTTTCATGTGATACATTTACTTTTGCTTGAGTAACTTTTTAGCTCTGTATCCATACTTTTACTTAAGTAACAAAATTGAATACTTCATCCACCGCTGGTTCTGTGATATACAGGTTTAAAGCTCTGATCACTCAGAGAACATAATGGAATCAGGAAAGTGTTTTTGTGCATGTAAAAAACCAAAAAATATAACTCTACAAAATCATGATAAATATGTACAGAAAGTCGGAGCAGGAACAACAATATGAAGAACAAACATGTGTAAGAGGATGTGAAGTTAGACCAAAGGAGACGGCTGCTGCTCCGAGCCTCTTCTGTTTACTGTGCTGTAATGTTTTTGGTGATATATCTCCGTGGCCGTTTTGCACTGTTGCTTCAAACCTGTGATCTGTTTGTGTGATAAAATGTGGTCGGGCTTGAGACGTAACAGAGGGCGCAGGGACCAGGCTGATATGGCTCTGTATTAAAAACACAAAGATCAGTCTGTGTAAATCAGGCAACAGGCTCAACAAATCTCACAGGTTTCAGTTTGTGTAAAAGAGCTGAAAGTAAATGAAAGTGTTTAAAGATACTGCACATAAAAGGTCATTTTGGGTGTAAGTGTCGTCAGGACTGATGATCTTGTTGTCATGGCAGTCGCAGTAGTAACCGTGCTGGAAGAAGTACTCAGTTTTGTTACTTAAGTAAAAGAACAGATATATTTCAAGTGTTTCGAGCAGATTTTGAGATCGAATAAAGGTTCAAATGTGGTGATTTTGATAAAGATTTGTGCTGAAGTTTGTTCAATAGAAACAAGTGAATCATGTTTTTCCAGCTGTTTTTATTTGTATATTTGTGTTTGCTCAAACTATGAACATGTTAAAAATAAACCCTCAGACTCCTCTGCAGATCTCAAACAATATTAAAAATACGTCTTCTTTTCAGTCCAGGTTAAAATGAAATAGTAGAGTAGAAAGAACAAACACCTGCTCTCAAATGGAGTGAAGTAAATCTATGCTTAACAAAGTAAAAGTAGTAAAGTACTTTACTTCCACTTATGTTCCACCGCTGAATAGTAATAAGTATTTGCAGTGCTTCAGATGACACCACCACATGTTATAGGCCAGTGGGTCTTAACCTGGTCTCGATTGAACCCTCGGGGTTCAGTGAGTCAGTCTCAGGGGTTCAGTGGAGGTCAAGACCCGACTCATATGATTCGTGATGAGACGCTTGTCCATCACTGGCTGCAGGTTCACGCTACATCTGTGCTGCAGAGAATTGGGTGTACTCAGTAGTCAACTGTAGTAGTAGTTGTGACTGTCGTGATGGTTTGGTCGTGTCATTTCTTTCTTAACTCTATAGTGTCAGATGCTGTCACCACCAATAGACTCGTGGACTGCGAGCGTCTCCAGACACCGGCCGTGTCCTAGTTCTACAAATGAACCTTTCGATGTCGGCGCATTTAAGTCGTGTGGGTACTTCGACCCGCACTTTGAACAGTACATCGAAAGTGCTGTTCAAAGTGCGAGTCGAAGTACCCGCACGACTTAAATGCACCGTTTGAACGGCACAATAATAAATAGCATAAATAAAACAAGTTCGTCGTTCGAACGGCACATTTAAGGCACTTTGGTGAGTTGAGACACGGCATGAGACACAGAACAGACTTTGCTGTGAAAATGACACGAGGCACAAAGTGAAGCCACTTTTCTGAACTAGTCTCAAAGGAAACAGCAGAAGTCACTGATTTGCAGTAAATATTCATTATTATTGTACCTGATGGAGATTAGGTGATGGGTGTGTGTTAAAATGTTAAAAATAATAAATAGCATAAATACAATAAGTTCATTATTAGAATACATAAGGTTAAAATTAAAATCATTTCAGTGGTAGTATTAAAAAAGGTCATGTCTTTGTGAAAAGGTTTGTATGTGATTTGTTGTGAGTTCATGCAGTGTGTTGGTTTTGTTCTTTGACACAGTGATGTTAGTGCACGGTTCATTTTGTGACCAGTAAAACTCACCCATGCCTTGAATTTGAAAAAAAAATCACATTTTATTTTTCAATAAAGGAGGGTTTGGTGAATGTGCAGATGAAACTGGTGGGGTTCAGTACCTCCAACAAGGTTAAGAACCGCTGCTATAGGCCTAAAGTATTTAACTGAGATGAGGCTCAAGTAAAAATTCAGTTAATATGAAGATTTTCATTAATTAATTATGATCAGGTCCAACATTGTGTCATCTTTACTTTTTAGCCAATAAACTCTAGCCTATAAATAGTAGAGGAGGTACCAATATTAAAAAAGCAGCAGTCTAATTATTAGTGCTGTAAATTCAGGACTATATGTCACTCTGGAGTATAAAAATGTATAAAAATGAAGAAAAAAACATATATAAGTCGCACTGGACTATAAGTCGCATTTTTGTGGAAATTTATTTTACAAAATCCAAGACCAAGAGCAGAACTTTTATCTTTAAAGGCAAGTTATAATAATAAGAATAAAATAGAGAACAACAGGCTGAATATCAGTACAGCACGCTAACATAACACATAACACACATTTATTCAGCTCCATGAAGCACAGACAGAACTGAACACGTAAGATTAATGTAAGATATTAACAGTTAATCCGATAATTAATGCATAAACACAAGCTAACAAGTTTAATCTCACTCCAAATCACTAAATCCACTGAATTGAACAACTCCACCAGCTCCAGAGGTAGAAGAAGCTCTGTTTCTAGAGGCCCTCGTGCAGTTCTCAGTGTGACAATAAGATGTGAAATTATATATTTTAATCATTTCACGTAAAAGTCGCATCTGAGTATAAGTCGCACCCCCTGAACAAACTATGAAAAAAGTGCCACTTATAGTCCGGAAAGTACATTAAACTCAAAACCTCGCCAACTAATCTCTCCCTTCCTTGAAACTTTGACCCAAAAAGAGATTAATGTGGAGCCTAAAACTGCCATTTACAAATATCACATAGTGTATTTGCTTACAATTTGCATAAGCACGTAATGTCTATGCAAAATGGTCGAGATCATTGTTCAAAGTTGCAGTAACAAAACATCTCCATAAGTTATTCATCTTGCACATATATAATGAAAGTACATTTGGAGCGTAAAACAGGTGACAGCAGTGTTTTTCCTCAGTAGTGTTTGGGGTGTTAGTAAAGTGTGTGGGCTGAAGTATATGCAAACAAAGCCAGCTTCTTCTGTGCGCGGCGCCTGTACCTGCATTATTTGCATAGATCACAGATATTTGCATAGAGTCAGTGGGTGAGTCGGCGGCGGTACAGTAGACTATTGACAATAACCAAAAGAAGAGTGGTGTGAGCGAGCTATGCAAATGGAGGAGTTTACAGAGGAAATTGCTGAAGCATCATCAAACATTGGATTTGATTAAATTCTCCTCGTGCGATCACCTGCCACAATGGATCCTGCTGATGGAAGAATGTTCATTAATTTTCACATTCCCCAAAACTTCACACAGCATTAGCTAAGTGCACAGAGACGCTCCGCAGTTTAAAGCTACACGTATGGAAACATGTATGAAGTGTGACTGTTGTACAAGTAAAAAAAAACCCAAAAAACTTAATTATGACAAAAAAAGTCTAATTGTTTTCATCAAACTTTCAGAAAAAAACCCAAAACAGGACATGTTGGCTGAAAAGTTGGCTGTACAAATCACACTCTTGACTTAAACATCATTGGCTAAGCGTTGGGATTCACTGACACACAGGTTGGCGCCGTGTTTCGGGCTCCCACAGATGAACGCTGTTGTTGTTGTGTCCTTGGGCAAGACACTTAACGCACCTCGCCCCCGGTGTCTGTGTAAACAGATGTATGAGTGTGTGTGAGTGGTTGAGTGGTTCATTGATGTAAAGTGCTTTGAGTGGCTTGAAGGAGGAAAAGCGCTATGCTATAGAAAAATGTGACCAATGTGTGTGACTAAATACATCTATTTGTATCAGAATTCTGTCGTAAATGTTCTGAAAACACAATTCAAGTTTTTAAATGCCTTTACATTCAAATTGTTGAAAATGTAAACTTAAAGATGACACGCTTTTGTTTGTTAGTTATAATCTGTGACACCTGTGGATCATTGTGTTATATATTAGACATTTTAAATCTCAAAAGGTCACATTTTATATAACGCTGTTCCTTCTTCAAGGCACTTTACATCAAGAAAGATGGGTTAAATGTCTTGCCAAAGGACACAACAACAGCATTTGTGCAACTGTCGCCCCATGGAGCCAAAACAACTCAAAAAAAGAAACAAACCTTAACCCGAACTCCTTTGACTCGCAGGTTGACAGCTCCTGTCTGCCGCCGCCTGTACGTCGTCAAATCATATGTGTTAAACTGATTAAGATAATACAATTGCAGACAGAAGTGCATTTATCACAGCGAGGAGGTGAAAACGAGGGTAGATCCGAGTAGGACGTGAGTTACCCGAGTAACACGCATGAATCACTCTGAAAGTTCATGTGGGTAAATGAGAAGGGAAACTATTATAATATAGTTAAGTCAATTTTGCACAATATGTGTTCTTCCTTTTAGTATGTAAGTGCTCCTACTGAGTACTTAAACTGGGATTAAATGCCATATTGGTTTTAGAATCTGGCAACCCAATTTGACAAGCGCTTTCAGCTTTTGTTTGGATAATTGGCTTGAGAACAGGAAAAATGCTAACATAGACAACTTACATAAAAAAGCTAAGACAAGTAAATATGTCAAACCGGTTGCACTGTTCTATAGCCGAAATCGCCGTCCTAACAAAAGCTATAAATATCTGTGTATCTGTATCTAACGAGATGCAATGAGGCCTCTCATAGCAACAGGAGAACAAGACAACACATTTGTCAACTATGTGAAACAGCTCATCTAAATTTAAAATGTAATTTAAGACGCATTGAAATGTATAAGCCAGGATGCACTTCACAATATTAGCTACAATTTAGCTGCATGCTCTCAGCGTGAATGCTGCTAACCTGGGAGGGTGCCTGTGTGGGTGTGTGTGGAGATGTTCGTGTTTATATTTATCTGGGCTTTTGAATAGCTATTTTTCACACCACTTCGCTCACGAAACAGACCCAAACTCAAATAAGACGGCACTCCTCTGATAGGTATTAAAACGCTCCCGGCTCGAGAAAGAAGGGCTAAGAAGGCGCCTGTTTTTGCTGCCGCGTCCAAGGACTCTTCATTATGTATATTCTGCCTCTTTTCAAATCACTGATGCAAGAAGTGCGCTCTCACATGACACATCCAGCAGCAGGAGGCGGCCTGTACGCGTGCAGAAATGTACTTTACATCTAAACAAAGGTTTCCACGGCAACCACGAGCACTATTTTAGTCCCCTTATCAAAACTCGGAGATTAAGAGCCTCGTTCACCACTCCTTCACACGCACGCGCCCGCCGCCACATCCACAAGGATATCTCGACCTCGGATTGAGAACGGTTCAGACATCAGGGGCTGAATGGAAATGGGCGATACTTTTGGATTGACAAGTGGCTGTCAAGAATGAACAACACTGACAGTCTCTGAGTGATTCTGACAAACGATAACCCGGTGTCAAAGGAGTGGGCGGCGGAGTGGCCAACAACAAGTCATAAAACTTATTTACAGGAGGGTTTTTTTGTTACTAAAGATTATACTGGGAAGAACTTCTGGGTCTGATGGTATCTAGGTTAAATTTCCTCAGTTGTGCACTTGAGCAAGACTTTACTGTTAACACTGTACCTCCTTATCCCGGTCTTAATGGTGTAGTGTGACGGAGGCGGGGAAGATATGGACAAAAATAAATACTTCCCTTTTTTTTTTTTTACGCAGACCTGCCTTACGAAATCGACTGTGCAGAACTTTTAATGATGTTACAGTTGTTTCCTTTCATTTACCGTCTCAAAGTTGTTTCTGGAGTGATTTGTGCATGTTTGAGTAATCTTTAATCGCTTATTTTCAAGACGCCATTTTGCAGATCGATTCCCATTTTCACGCCACTGGTGCACGCCCACTGTGACGTACCTACTTTGTTTATAATAGTAATAATAATTGTATTTTCTTAATCGATGGACGAACGATTTACGGCAAATTCAGCTCCCATTGGGCACTGCAGTTTTCTAACGCCCAACCAGCAGACATGTTTCTTTCATTAAGTCACTTTAGATGAATATTGTGATTTAAAATGTGCAAATTATGACTCTAACATAGATTATAACTGTGTAGCAGACACAAGCACAGTAGATCTGATTTTATTTATTTTTTTAATCTGAACAGTAGGTATTTTTACGAGAAATGTTTCTGGCAATCGAACAGAAATGTTACAGTAAAAGAAACATTTATTTCTGTCGACGACTTTCTGGACTTTCTAGATTTATTTCTGGACGACGGAGGTATTACACAGACATCTCTCCTAAAACATTATATTTAAATGTGTCAATTCAGGTGTTACTATCAGATCATTATAAAAGGACAGTCAAATTAACCACACAGGTGCAGAAATATAACATCATACCCATAGACTGTATATATAAATGGACATAGCTAACCTGCTAGCCACTGCTTTACAAACTGGAAATGATCATGGGCGCATTCCAGCTCCATCGACTTCATATTAACCCGCTCTGCATGATCCTGGGGTTTTTCTTTCATTATTATGTCCATAAATCAAGATATGAACGTTAATAATAAACAAATCAGGCGCCTTCTTTCCCCGAAGTCACTCCCGCTAGCGTTAGCAACAGGTTTGATTGACAGGTTTGTTAAGTCCCCTCGCTATGTTAACCGAACTGTGTGGGCGTGAAGAGGAGTCAGCTTCAACGGCCTTGCTTTGAATTGGCTCTTTGGCGATTATGATCCTCGCAGTCGGAATTCCAATATGTAACTCGGCTCCAAATTCGCCGCTATAACTGCTAGCCTCGACGAGCTTCATTTGACTTGAGCCAAACGTCTAAAAAAAACATCACACTCACTTAGTCCACTTTATTTCTGTCTTTCTTTATTTGTCATGGACCACGTACAAATACATTAATCTTACAAAAGAAGAGCTGATTTGTACCCGATTTAGCTACTGCTACTTTCCTTCTGCAGTACCTGGGCAGTTCTTCTTTACACAGTCTATATTTATACCTTATTTTTTATAATATTTTGGTTTTGCATACCTTCTAAACATCATTCACAGTTTTATTTATAATGTGATAGGCCATGTGTCTCAGATAACATGTTTCTGACCTGTGGGGTGCCCCAGGGGTCAATCCTGGGACCGATGTTGTTTAATCTCTGCATGCTGCTTTTAGGCCAGTTAATATGCAGCAATAATGTGTCGTACCACAACTATGCAGATGACACACTCACTTTGAATTACCTTGTGTAAAAGTTGCACTATATAAAATAAACTTCCTTTGCCTTGTTGCCCATCAGATACTGACCATGTGATTCATATTCAAACATGAACAAACGAGAATCCAAACCTCTGCCTATATATAACGTCCAATAGTTTTCTGTGTGTGAAGTATCAGACCTTCAGCCCAGTTGCTGTAAATACTGAGCATCAGAGACACATCACAAAAAAACACAAACAGACAAAGCAAAAAAAAGCAAATGAAAGCACTTCCCTTTGCTGTAGAGTCGATGCTGCCTGTATTATAGTTTGTATGTGAATCACCTTCTCATGCATCAAACACGACGGCGTAGGTGGGCCGTAGCTTCAGGGGACGATCTGGGAAACGCTGTGGTGCACTGTCGCTCGCAGATGACCCTTTGACTCTGACCCCGCTGACCTCTCGCTCCAGGGTCACTCACGCGGTGGACCCAGATAAAATACTTCCCGGATGCGTTTGTGCTGGTGGAAAGTGAGAGGTCAGAGTCTGGCACCGTCACAGCTCGTACAAATGTGTAGAGTCGTGATGAAGAATTTTACAACATTTATGTGTCCCCAAATATTAAGTACTGTTCTTATTAAGTAATAGTAACAGTAATAACCTTGATTTTACTTATTTAAACTATTCAGAGACATTTCATAAAGGTAAAATGTGTTGACTTTGCTGGTTTTTTACAGTTTTTTAGTCATAGCTTGTACATGATGGAGTATTTTACAAACATTTACACGCCCCCAAATATTAAGTAATGCTGATATTAATTAATAACATTGATTGGACTTATTTCAACATTTTTTACTTATTTAAACCATTTAGAAACATTTTATAAAGGTAAAATGTGGTGGTTTTGCTGGTTCTTCATATCGTTTTTACTAGAAGGTTATGGGATTGTTGGAGTTTCGGGATTTCGCAAATATTAAGTAATGTTGGTATTAAGTAATAACCTTGATTTTACTTATTTAAACCATTTAGAAACATGTTATAAAGTAAAATGTGTTGGTTTTAGAGGTTTTTTCGGTTTAGACACAGCTTATGTTTGGGGATTTTTCCAAACATTTTCATGCCCCCAAATATGAAGTAACATTGATATTAATTAATAACATTGATTTGACTTATTTCAAACATTTTTTTACTTATTTAAACCATTTAGAGAAACATTTTATAAAGGTAAAATGTGGTGGTTTTGCTGGTTCTTCAGATCGTTTTTACTAGAAGGTTATGGGATTGTTGGAGTTTCGGGATTTCGCAAATATTAAGTAATGTTGGTATTAAGTAATAACCTTGATTTTACTTATTTAAACCATTTAGAAACATGTTATAAAGGTAAAATGTGTTGGTTTTAGAGGTTTTTCGGTTTAGACACAGCTTATGTTTGGGGATTTTCCAAACATTTTCATGCCCCCAAATATGAAGTAACATTGATATTAATTAATAACATTGATTTGACTTATTTAAACATTTTTTACTTATTTAAACCATTTAGAAACATTTTATAAAGGTAAAATATGGTGGTTTTGCTGGTTCTTCAGATCGTTTTTACTAGAAGGTTATGGGATTGTTGGAGTTTCGGGATTTCGCAAATATTAAGTAATGTTGGTATTAAGTAATAACCTTGATTTTACTTATTTAAGCCATTTAGAAACATGTTATAAGAGTAAAATGTGTTGGTTTTAGAGGTTTTTCGGTTTAGACACAGCTTGTGTTTGGGGATTTTCCAAACATTTTCATGCCCCCAAATATGAAGTAACATTGATATTAATTAATAACATTGATTTTACTTATTTAAACCATTTAGAGACATTTCATAAAGGTAAAATGTGTTGACTTTGCTGGTTTTTTACATTTTTTTAGTCATAGCTTGTATATGTATGTAGAACAGTGTTTACTAGATGGTTATGGGACTGATGGAGTATTTTACAAACATTTACACGCCTCCAAATATTAAGTAATGCTGATATTAATTAATAACATTGATTTGACTTATTTCAACATTTTTTTTTACTTATTTAAACCATTTAGAAACATTTTATAAAGGTAAAATGTGGTGGTTTTGCTGGTTCTTCAGATCGTTTTTACTAGAAGGTTATGGGATTGTTGGAGTTTCAGGATTTCGCAAATATTAAGTAATGTTGGTATTAAGTAATAACCTTGATTTTACTTATTTAAACCTTTTAGAAACATGTTATAAAGGTAAAATGTGTTGGTTTTAGAGGTTTTTCGGTTTAGACACAGCTTGTGTTTGGGGATTTTCCAAACATTTTCATGCCCCGAAATATGAAGTAACATTGATATTAATTAATAACATTGATTTTACTTATTTAAACCATTTAGAAACACGTTATAAGGGTAAAATGTGTCGGTTTTAGAGGTTTTTCGGTTTAGACGCAGCTTATGTGTAGAGTACTGTTATGGGATCGGTGGAGTTTGGGGGTTTTCCAAACATTTTCATGCCCCCAAATATGAAGTAACATTGATATTAATTAATAACACTGATTTTACTTATTCAAAGCAGTTAGAAACGCTTCATTTCCTCTTCTTCTTCTTTTTTGAAATCAGCAGGTTACACTTCTGATTACATTAAGTCACCACAGATGTGTGAACATTATGTCACTGTAAATGCTGCTTGTATGTGGCGCTGTGATGAACGCTCTGCTCCAGGGAAGGATTCAGATCCAATCATTATGGTGTGACTCCACGATTTAGCTAACCAGACAAAATGATTAAAATATTCATGAGTTGTGTGAACTTAGTAAGTGTGAAATTTCATTTGTGAAAACAGCCATTATGTGCAGTGAATCTTTTAGAAAACAAATCGTTTATTTCTTGAATAATTACTTACATATTCAAAAATGTTTATCCAACCAACAGAATAGAGCATTTAAAATAATCACGTTCTTCTAAGTGAGGGTAATGTTGACTAAGCTGTGTTCAAAATAACCACGACTGCCACAAACCAAACCAAAGTTCTGTGCGATTTACGGAGCCACACTGAGCTGTTTTCTGATCTATGTTCTACTGTTGTTCCTCATCACAAACAGAACCAGAGTTGTGTTTTTCATTCACATTTTTAACACATAAATCATACATATTTAGGCTGTGTTCTCCTCTCAAACTCAAAACACTCTGTTCAACTTGTGATGTCATGTGGTTATACAGGAAGTGCTCCACTGTGTTTTTAAACTCTACACACCTTCACTAGAATCATTTGGCTGGATTTCAACCGTGGAATTGCCCATCTCTACTGACCCAAAGGTAAAAGGAGCTGTTGAAAACTACCACTTCATGACATCACAAGGTAGAACAGAGCATTTTGAGCTTTGGAGATGTTACAGACTAATAATGCATGTGTGACTGAAACAAAACACAACTCCAGGTCTGTTTTTCAGGAGTTAACAACCTTCTAACATGACTAAAAGCTCAATTTTGCGTATTGTAGGAGCTTTAAAAGTGTCTGTTGTATCTGAAGCGTGTCCCGAGTGTGACCTGGTTGCTCAGTGCAGCAGCAGGACATAATGGATGGTTGGTTTGGTGTGTGTCCTGGTGCTGCAGGGGCTCCATACTGGTTCATGCCTGTGGCTCCAACATCTGCTCACTCTGAAGGGGGCTGTGGTCAGAGGGCCTTCTCCATCCTCCTCCTCCTCCTCTCTTTTTAATCTCTTTAATGTTACGTTTTCTCATATCTCACCCTTGCACTTTATTATTCAGCTAAATGATTTCAGTAGTGACAGTGATAAATGGCTAATCTCATCCTAAAAGACGAGTCGAGTATTTGCTGCTTGACACAAGTGGCTCTGTACCTGGATCATAATGTTTAAATCAGTGAGCGAGTGTGTGTCTTTCTTCTTACAAATTATTACTCAATTGTAATCAACAAGGGAATTACTTTTTATTTGCACATTTAGTTTTTTATTTCCAGCATCTGTTGTACCGTATAGTGATGGGACTTTCAGCTCTTTTATGGGATTTGAATCTTTTGGATCTGTTCATTTCAAAGAGCCGTTCAAAAGGCTCTTTTACTTTTTATTTATTGGACAGAAGTCGATATGAGAACTCATTTTATCTACAAACTAATCACAGAGAGAAATGACCAAGGCTTAAATGTGTCTAAACTGGTTCAGACTGAGAGTGGGAGAGTTTTTACACTTTGGAATGAAGCATCTAAATAAAACGCTGCACTGCAATAATAATCATTTTAATATGACACCAAATATGTTTTTTGTGCATAAATCTCTCACTCTTTTGCACAGATTCTTGTGTTGGTTCAGGGTTAATTAGGATAAAAATGCATAGAAAGAAAGAAAAAGATTTGTCTCTTTTAAAAGATGAGATCCAGATCCACCCGGTCACGTTAAGTTCAGTTCAAAAGAGCCGACTCGTTCAGGATTTTGACTTTGCTTCAGGGACCAGCTCCTGCAAGTCCCAGAGTCAGGACTAAACCAGGACTAAAGCAGGACTAAAGCAGGACTAAACCAGGACTAAACCAGGACTAAAGCAGGACTAAACCAGGACTGAACCAGAACTAAACCAGGACTGAACCAGGACTGAACCAGGACTGAACCAGGACTAAACCAGGACTAAACCAGGACTAAAACAGGACTAAACCAGGACTAAAACAGGACTAAACCAGGACTAAAGCAGTACTAAACCAGGACTAAAACAGGACTAAAGCAGGACTAAACCAGGACTAAAGCAGGACTAAACCAGGACTAAAATAGGACTAAACCAGGACTAAAATAGGACTAAACCAGAACTAAACCAGGACTAAACCAGGACTAAAATAGGACTAAACCAGGACAAAACCAGGACTAAACCCGGACTAGACCTGGACTAAACCCAGACTAAAGCAGGACTAAACCAGGACTAAACCAGGACTAAACCAGAACTAAACCAGGAGTAAAGCAGGACTGAACCAGGACTGAACCAGGACTAAACCAGAACTAAACCAGGACTAAACCAGGACTAAACCAGCAGACTGACCAGGACTAAACCAGGACTAAAACAGGACTAAAACAGGACTAAACCAGAACTAAACCAGGACTAAACCAGGACTAAACCAGGACTGAACCAGGACTAAACCAGGACTAAACCAGGACTGAACCAGGACTAAACCAGGACTAAACCAGGACTAAACCAGGACTAAACCAGGACTAAACCATGACTAAACCAGGATTAAACCAGGACTAAAGCAGGACTGAACCAGGACTAAAGCAGGACTGAAGCAGGACTAAACCAGGACGATGTGGTGAAGTGTCTTGCTCATAGACTCAGGAGCAGCAGTGGATCGAGCAGGAAGTAACTGACACTTGAAACCACTGGAATAACATTTGATGCTCTTAGGTTGCATCATTTTGTCACAGACTTCAATGTAATGCCATATTGTTGGCTGTGTTGGGGTGAGTTTTCAGGTCAGTGTTAGAGCACACCGCACTCAGGGCGCTGCAGACGGCCTGAGAATACTTGTATTTTCCTTCCTGCTTGCTACACGACTTATTGTTCTCATTTAACCAACAGGTGGTGTACAATATATATCCGCCCACGTACTGCGTTACTTAAAGTTGGACTGAACAATACCTATGGCCTGAAAGAGTTGCATCCACTGTTGCCTTAGTAACCAGCAGACATAGAAAATATTACAGGAAACACATTTACGCAGCAGGAGAAGAGGAAAAAACCTCTTATTTAGAAAGAGCAGTTTCAAACTTTTTCAGTAGTTACTCATATAATGTATCAAAATATATATAAGTTTTTCATCGTGTAATTGTAGTAGTGTTGGCTTTGTGGAGCAACCAGCAGGGGGCAGTGCAGTAAATATTATGAAGGTTTCGCAGCAGTCTTTGGTCACGTGCTCACTTCCTCCTGCTGTGTTTTCTGCCCTGTTCTCCATGCTAATAGTCCAAAGGTGTAGCCCCGCCCCGCCCCTCTGTCTGTGGTAATGTGTCTGTGTGCGTCATGGCGGCGAGTTTTGAAGCTCTATGTTTTTAAAGTATGAGAATAAAATGCATATACTTCAACCAGCTATATACCAAAGTCCCTTATTTTTCAGGTTATGGGGTTTGTCAGCTACACCCTGCAGTGCATCCTGCTGTTTTGCCTTCACATTTTGCTCCTTCCTGCCCTAACGTCAAACTGAGCTTTAGAATGTAAATCTTATAATAGAAAGGCTGAACAGTAATTGTAACTTGTGAACATAAAGAACCAAAGTGTTGAACAAGTGAATGAAATTATATTGGTTCTTTTATAATGAATGAAATTATAGCAATCAGACGTCCTGACACAGGCTTTATACAATTTAAATCAAATGTTACTATTTAAACAGAACTCACTGACCTCCATCAGTGGGTGAACCTGTGATTGGAGCTGTAGTTACATCTCCGACATGTTAGAGCCACATGAACCATCTCACACTCTGAGGACTTCAGAGAGCGGCCTCCTGCAGGTCCCAGAGTCAGGACTAAAGCAGAGCTAAAACAGGACTAAAGCAGGACTAAAGCAGGACTAAAACAGGGCTAAAGCAGGACTAAAGCAGGACTAAAGCAGGACTAAAGCAGGACTAAAGCAGGACTAAAGCAGGACTAAAGCAGGGCTAAAACAGGACTAAAACAGGACTAAAGCAGGACTAAAGCAGGACTAAAGCAGGACTAAAGCAGGACTAAAGCAGGACTAAAGCAGGACTAAAACAGGACTAAAACAAAGGACTAAAGCAGGACTAAAGCAGGGCTAAAGCAGGACTAAAGGACAGGAGGACTAAAGCAGGACTAAAGCAGGACTAAAGCAGGGCTAAAGCAGGGCCAGGACTAAAGCAGGACTAAAGCAGGGCTAAAGCAGGGCTAAAAGCAGGGCTAAAACAAGGAGGGCTAAAACAGGACTAAAACAGGACTAAAACAGGACTAAAGCAGGACTAAAACAGACTAAAACAGGACTAAAGGACAAAGCTAAAGCAGGGCTAAAGCAGGGCTAAAACAGGACTAAAGCAGGGCTAAAACAGGACTAAAAAAGCACTAAAGCAGGACTAAAACAGGGCTAAAGCAGGACTAAAGCAGGACTAAAGCAGGACTAAAACAGGACTAAAGCAGGACTAAAGCAGGACTAAAGCAGGGCTAAAACAGGACTAAAGCAGGACAATTAGCCTTTCAGTTTTGTGTAGTTAAACCTGTAACATTTTTCCTGAAGATGTGAGTCAGGCCTCGACTTTGACAATGTTTAAATCCAGGCTCAAACGGTTCTGTTTAGCTGCATGTGACTGAAAGGGTTTTATTCGGTCTCTTCTGTTTTAATGTTAATTTCATGATGATTATTTATGTTTTTAATTTGTTTGTATTGTGATTTTAATGTCTTTCTTATTCTGTGAAGCACTTTGAATTACCTTGTGTATGTAACTTTCCTTGTTTTGCTGTCATGATTCCTGCTTGCTCCTGCCTCCTGTGTCTCCTCTCCCCCTCCCTCACCTGCCTGACTCCAGAGCTGGGCGGAGCCCTGGCTCCTCCCACACACACCTGCAGCCCATCAGGGCAATCAACACACCTGCAGGTGGTTAAAATGAGCCAGGACCCAGCTCTCCTTGCCAGGTCGTCTGTCTCCCGGTACCGGCTGTGTTTCCCGTCTCGTGTCTTCCCTGCACCTCTGGACCCTGACCTGCCCCCCAGCACCCAGCTCCTCGTATGTTCTCCCATCACTGTGTTGTTCTGTCAATAAACACCCTTAAACTTGCCCCGAGTCCCGCACTTTTGGTCTGCCTCACACCCCACATTATGACATTTGCCTTAGTTTAGTTTGTTTAGTTGATTAATTTTTCAGGTTAAACTTTGTGACATTGCTTTTATTTATTATTTTTAGCTTATTATAATTTTGTTATATTGACTTTTGTCTCTCACTCATAATGCCACATAATGTTTTCATAAAAAGTAAGGCATTTTATGTGGAAAAATTGCCAAAATTTACCATTTTTGGGACATTCAAAACAGATATAAATGTCTTTCTCCTTTTTGTCGACATATTGGATACTTAAAAATGCACTGAGGGGATTTTCAATATCTTTTTTAGTATTTTAGTAAACTAGATCTGACTGAAAATTTCCCAAAAATTCAGTTTTCACCACTTTTTTTTTTTTAAACTTCATAAATACTTTAAGAAATCAGACATGGAATTAAATATCAAAAATGCTTCTGTATGTTTTTTTGAAATCTATGTAAGTATCTAAGTATGAGGTGATCCTTCTGTCCAACTGGAGAAAATGCATTTTGAGAAAACGCCCTTTGAATTTACACTTTCCCTCATAACTCTGTGGAGTCAGGTTGATTAAATTAAATATTAAAACATCTTTCATTGCACAGTGGACAATTACGTTGTTTCCACATGAAAGCTTGTAGTTTAAGAGACCAAACTGACCAAAAAACTCAACAAAAATGGGAAAAAAAATCAGTTTTGTCTATAATGTAACTCCTTATTATTCTGATCCATGTTATAATGTTGTTTCCTCATCACAAACAGACCTGCAAACACAACTCCAGGTCTGTTTTTGAGGAGGTAAAACATTCTAACACGGCTTAAATCTCACAAGACTCAGTTTTGGGTGATACAGGCCGATGCAGCGTTTAGTCATTGACGACACTGGTTATATTAGACTCAGTTATTGCATTTTAATGGTTGTTTCAAATGATGCTGTAACAAACTTTTTACAAGCTAATAAGGCAGCTTGAGGAAATATATAGTAATTTAACGAATGAGGTTTATAAGCGATGCAACATTTACTCTCAAATAAACAAAACATTCAAACTATCTTCAGTTCAGCTTATTAATTTGGCCTTGTAGGTAAGTTATACTCGTCGTATACAAGTATTGCATGGAAGATTTCACTACTATTATCAGTCGCAGAGCTCCCCCACCCCCAAAACTACACCTCCGTCACGAGCAGCCTCCAGCCTCCTCCCTTATCTCGGGTGGCCGGCCTTTTACAACACAAACGGAGCTCGCAGCTGATGCAGGGAGAACAGGTAAGGCCCCTGCCCACACCACAGACCACCACCCACATCCCATCTGTCACATGACAAACTACACCAAGTATGACTTTTTACTCCTGACGCAACACCTCCCTCATCTGCACCAGCTGCACTGACCAGCACCTGTGGTAAAGTAGCTAAATATTGTAAACGTGGGAGAGCCATTAGTGTAAAATGCTGTTAAACTATTATTACTCAAGAAGTGGAAGCATAGTGGAACTGAAAAGGAGTAAAAAACGCATGAAAAGATCGTACTACTGAGTGAATTTTTATGTATGCCCATAAACTGTATATATAAATGAACATAGCTAACCTGCTTTCTGCTGCGTTCCAAACAGGAAGTGAGCGTGGGCGCACTTCCGCCTCCATCAACTCTGGCTCCAGTTCACTTTCCATTGAAAAACTGTCATCCCTCTGCCCGTATTAACTCCCTCTACATGATCCTGGTATTTTCATTTCACTATTTTGTCCGTAAATCGAGATATGAACATTAATAACAGACAAATCAGGAGCCTGAGGAGGTTTGATTGACAGCGTTGCTAAGCGACCGCTCCCTGCTAAAGAAGAGGCGTTACCTTCAACAGCCTGGCTCCGGATTGGCTCTTTGGTTGCTATGATACTCACAATCAGAATTCCAAATGTGAAACTTGGCTCCAAATTCACTCCTATAACTGTTCCAGCCTCGATGAGCTTCATTTGACTGGAGTCGGACACTGTGGGTGACGTCACACTCACTTAGTCCACTACTTTATACAGTCTGTGGCAGGTTGTCCAAACTTTTATCTGCATCTTAAAACAGATTTGAAGCAGAGGGCCACAGACCTCACAGACCTGTAGAAGTATGTTGAGTCATTCAGATACATTTTGTGGTTTTGACTGCGCCGCGAGTCTTAAAGTCTTAAACATTCCTTTCAGGTCTGTATCACAAAAAAAAAGTGATGTTCTTGAGATTGTAGTGGCAGAATGACCACGGCATAGTTTGGATACCCCTGGTTTATGCAGTATGCACTGTCGGTAACATTTCGAGAAGAAAAGAATGTGGTTTTGATCTTGTTGAAGTAATTTTAGTAGTTGTTGTAGCAGTACTGCAGTCATTTGTCACGATCCCTGTCTGTCCAGCCTGTTTGTTTGTCTTTTACCCTTCCTCACGTGTCTGAGCCTGGAACTGGGCGGAGATCTTGGCTCCTCCCGTGCACACCTGGAGTCTATCCACAATCAGCTGCACCTGCGATGGATAAGAGGAGCCAGGACCCAACACTCGGCGTCAGATCGTCAGCGTGTTTTTGTGGTACACCTTGCTCGGCTCTGTTCATGCTAATTCTGCTTTTTACCTCCTTAAACCGGATACCTTTTGCTCCTCACCAGATCCTGCTCCCTGGACCAGCTCAGCTCTCCCTGCTCTCCTCTACCGGTACTATCCGCCCCATTTCTGACTCTGCAACTAACGCTTCACCTTTGGACCACGGCAAACACCCCGCTCCCGACTCACTACACCTTAAATCACACTGTTAAAACTTCCCAGAGTTTAGTCTTTTTGGTCCCTCTTGACGCCTCATGTTACGACATCATGAATTACTGCATCTAGGCATGTGATAGAGAAAAAACAATGAACCATAATACGGAAACTAATTTATACCACTGACGCCTAATAACCCTAAAGCAGGATTAGCCCAAAAATGGTTCTAAATGAGCCAAATGAATTAAAAAAACATGAGCTTGAATCAATAAATAATACGACTTTGCTACTACTTGGTTTACTCAAGCAACAATCTTTATTCCTCTCAAACAGTGGTGTGAATTAGCAGCAGACTTTGAATGCATCTTCTGGCCCTGTTAAAGAGTCCCATCTGACTCACTATGCCTAAAGTTCTAGTTCTTGAACATTAGATACTTCACTTCTTTGCAGCAACTCTACATAGCTGCCAACTACACCAGCCCCACAGTGCTACTTCTGGAACACCTCCAGCTCTCCTGACATTTTCACTGCAAAAACTACACACAGACTTTAAACTCTTGGCTTTTTTTGTTTGTTCTCGGAGTGTATAAGTGTCCATGAGTTTTGAATGGTAGGAAAACTTTAGTGTAAAATAACACAGCTCCACATCGTCAGCACGGCTCGCACTCACTTTTCTTCTGACTCTATTTGTACAACACTGCCTCACAACGGCATAGGGCGACTACCTCTAGCAAATGGTGAGATGTACCTGAAAAATGTAGACCAAAGATCGCAATGAAACGCATTATAACCAGCCGTGTGTGTAGTGTCCAATTTTGAGAGTCGAAAATGGCTTCTGGATGGGCGCCGAAATGTCTTGATCGAAAAAACAACGTCCATATGAGCACTGTTGAAAGCGTTTCTACTTTGGACCGCTCCTGGACGACTGAGAGATTACACCACCTCATTTCCTCCATATTGGAAAGACCAACGGGCAGCAGTCCCATAAAGCATCTGTCAAAGTATTTCGGGACATTTACAAGTGATTATTTCTGTTGATACCTGTTTTTTGATTGTTCTTGATGATTCTCTCATATTATTTGCTCATCACAAACAGACCTGGAGTATATTGTGTTGTCCTTCCAAACGCAAAATCGTCTTTCTCTACTGTAGCCATGAGTCTGTGGAATAGTTAAAGCCAAATGAGATTATAACATGCACAAGTTCTCAAATGTTTGCACATGTGACAAAGAAATGTCTACTGTCAAAGCGAGTTTGCACCAGAAAGAGGATTTGTATGTCTGAAATTGACTGATTATGTGTGTGAATAATTTTGTATGGTTGTGTGTATGAACTGAATGTTTAAAAAAAAAAAAAAGGCATATTTGAGGGGCGAGATGTGCTGTATTTGGTGTGTGTACCATATGTTTACAGGTCGTTCATCCATCTACCCCAAACTGTTTTTACTTCAGCCTGTCCAGGGACGACACCTGGAAATTAGTGTCTTTGCTATAACCTGGCACCAAACATCTTTCCGTTTTTTTAAGGTTAATGTAATGTTTGTGCACTGTCCCTGTCCAAATAAAATAATACCAGACCAAACCAAACTGAAAACACTCCACCTTGTGATGTCATGTGATAGAAGAAGTGCTCCACTGTGTTTTTAAACTCACCTTCACTAGAATCCTTTAGATCAGGAGTGTCAAACTCAAATTCAGAAAGGGCCAAATTAAAAACTGTGACTAAGTTAGGGGCATGTTTTTCAGAAGTGGTGGATTAAATTTGAGTGAGGCGACAGCAGCAGATGCTAAAAAGTGTCAACAGAAGTGTTGGGGGCCGGCACCAACACATTTGCAAAGCATTCTGGACTCATAGTATTACAGGTGCATGCGCAGCTCTAATTTGATTTAATTTAAATATTTGATATGATCTCATGGGCCAAATATATTTTTATCGAGAGCCAAATTTGGCCCATGGGCCTGAGTTTGACATGTCTGATTAAGACAATTTCAGCCCTGGATCTGGCAATGTCTACTAAACAAAAAGTAACAGGTAGCTGCTAACTTGAAAACATTCATGACATCACAAGGTGGAACAGAGCATTTGAGCTTTAAAGATGTGGACTCAAAACAAAAGTCCAATTTTTTGAAGTAATATAGAAAAGCTTTTAAGTAATATAGAACTTTTAAATAAATGTCACATCCAATACGATTCCAGTAGCTGCTTTTTATTTGAACATGTGTGATAGTTTGTAGCAGACTGTTTGAGCCCAACATGAGACGTATGTTGAAAGTGACATTGAATTGTGCCAGTTGACTTAACTACCCCCACGAGGAGAGCAGGGAGCAGGCTGGGCTGATGAAACACAGAGCAGTGGGAGTGGTGGGAGGCAGGAAGAAAAGAAAGAGAGAAAAGTGGTAAAAATGCACCCACGCTCCACCTCATTAAACGTCTAAAAGACCCAGATCAAAAGGACGAGAAAAACACATCCAATCAAAGTGTTGCATTTGTGAAATAATGTGAATCTGTTTAAGCGTTTGGCCTTTGTGACAGAGATTTGACTCCATGAATGATTTTACTCTTAGACATAAACAGGTCTGTCACACCCAAGCTTTGGCTTTTACAAGGTTTTTCATTTGACTCTAAGTTCCCTTTCATTTTATTTATTATTTTTTATTTTATTGCAGCAAAAACTTGTCTGAAAAAATACTATCTGCCTATTAGCTTTTATCTTCCATTGTTGTTATAGTGTTTTGGCAGTATAACTTTTGGTATTTTGGTCTAAAAGGTTTGGAGAGAAGGGAACATGTGTTTGGCGCATTGTTTAAAAGAACTGTATGTTGGCTGTGTTCTTACTGCTCTACAAAAACACTAGCACAACTCAACTTGCAGATTGAACATACAGGTTTCTCTCAGTATATGGAAATACACTGCCTGGCCAAAAATAAAGTCGCCACCCGGATTTAACTAAGCAAATAGGTACGAGCCTCCTCTAGTTGGTCAGGTCTAGGTTCAGCAACAGTCTGTGCTCAAAGAATGAGGTCAGCGGACGACCTGAATATACTGAATGACCAGCTTATTCCATCAATGGATTTTTTCTTCCCTGATGGGCATATACGGGCATATTACAAGATGACAATGCCAGGATTCATCAGGCTCAAATAGTGACAGAGGTTCAGGAGCAGGAGAATCATTTTCACACATGGATTGACCTCCACAGAGTCCAGATCTTAACCCGATTGAGAATCTTTGGGATGAGCTGGAGAAGCTTTGTGCAGCGTCAGACTCGACCATCATCAATGCAACATCTGGGTAAAATATTAATGCAACACTGGATGGAAATAAATCTTGTGACACTGCAGAAGCAAAATCGAAACAATGCCACAGTGAATGTGCCGTAATCACAGTGGCGGAAACGTTTTGTCCGTAAATCAAAGCTGCAGATTTAGGGTACTGGGATTTAGAAATATTCAGATCAGAGACAGTCCTTTTTAGGTTTAAATCAACTTTCAGCATCAAATCTGGCAACCCAAATGAGAAACTCGTGATGCTCATTCTGCTTTCAGGTTGGATAATCATCTTTAGAACCAAAACACCAAATTATAACAGAATTAAATGGGACGTTGTGTCAATAATGGAGCTATATTTGATTTCAACATGTATCTGGGGACACATAGTAGACTCTCTCTATATATATTCTTTAAAATGCATTTGACAGATTAATATATTGTTCAAATTATTACTTAGTTTGATGCAACAAGACCTTAGGTAAATACTTACTTAATTTTACATCTGCCAAAAGTCAGTTTGTGAAGATAAGTAGAAAACAAAAAGTACAAAAACACAGGACGTAGCCGTGAGATTTAAAATTAAATATCTCCACCTGTCAGGCTGATTTACCAAGGTGTTAACTCTATATATGTGATATTTGCTGCCCACGTCCAACCAGGAAGTAAAATTATAATCTTCACCAAAGTTACAAAACTAGGAAAAACAAAAATTTTTTAGTAAAATCTTGAATCTAATCATGTTAACTATGTTTTAGAGGAATTAGTAGTCGAAGCTGCCATATGCACTTGTCAGATGTCAGGCTGATATTTTCAATTAGGCTTTAAAAATAGAAAATAATAAAGAATAAACACAAAAATGAAGACACAATGTGGTGAAGTTTGTTGCTCAGAGACACTACGGCACTGTAATCCCCACAGCTCCATATTGGATTAATACTTTAATTAATATTATTAGATTTGGCCAAACTATCCCTCCAGCATGACGGGACTACAGACCGAGAGTCCCCAGGCTACTCTACCAGATCAAATAAATGTTCATTAACAACAAAATGAAGTGTGGTGTCTGTGTACGCCATGTTTTCATAGTTGGCACGTTCTCTTCCTGAGCCCCCCTGGTCTACAGCACAATTACACTTCCTCCGCCTCTCCATTACCAAATCTCTCTCACAAGTCCCCTCACCATTCCAAGTTCTGCCATTCACTGATCTTTTGTGCCTCATCTTTCTCTTTTTTCACACCTGCTCTATTTACCACCGCCCACACGCCACAGCGCTACTCAAAGCGGTGCACCTCCAAAACAGCTGAAGCAACTCCAAACTTAGCACCCATGGGTGAAAGAAAGAGAGGCATGAAATTAATGCCAGAAAAAACTAGCTCCTGTTTCTTTTCTCCCGTAGTTCTGTGCTTCCTGCGTCATTTCTATGCATTTTTATAGCTCTATTTTATTTTGAGACGCCTTTATCCGTGCATGCTTTACCCTTTTACATTCAAGGTTTATCTTTGGCTAATATTACTCCAAGTTCCTTTTACTTATTCCACAACTTCTAAATGTATCACTGTATTTATGAGATTAGCGAGAGAAAACGCAGGGAGTGAAAACCTTGCTTGGACCAGATGTCATCCATTTTGCATCTGCCTTGGTGGCCCGCTCCTTGAAAACCGAGCCCATACTGTATCTCTATGTGAAAGAGAATACTGGGGTGCGCATTCTGGCCGTCCGCGTCATCGGCTGCCAAATGCTTAGAGTTTCTTTCCATTTCCTGCCAAAACACTTTGTCCCACTTTACCACTTACAAACTCTGCGACAGTTTGGTGAAGAATAAGTTTTACTCCAAAATGGTGGATAATTGGACATCACAATAGGAAGCTGAATGTCTTAAATGAACATTCAAAGTCCAGGTGACACCACAAACTGTATAAAGAAGTGGACTAAGTGAGAGTGACGTCAACCAAAGCATTCGGCTCCAGTCAAATGAAGCTCATCGAGGCTAGCGGTTATAGTGGCCAATTTGGTGCCAACAGTGAGTACCATAGCAACCAAAGAGCCAATCCGGAGTGAGGCTGTTGAAGGTAACGCCCATTCCCACCCACACCACTGTTTTAGCAATGTTGACAATCAAACCTGTTGCTAACGCTACTGGGGGCAACCTCAGGGAATCATCTTGCTCCTGTGGTGGACTGTTTTACCTCTGTTTTTAACCAGTGAACTGAAAGACTGGTGACGCAAGCCAATTACACAAACTACTTTTAAAGGAGAACTAAACTGAACACAAAGGCACGCTAGAATCTGGGGAAGGCGTGTGTGCAGCAGCAACAGACCAACCATTTGCAACAACCATGGGCAATGACCTTCAGCAACGACCATGGGCAACGACCTTTGGCAACGACCATCAGCAGCGACCATCTGCAACAACCTTCGGCAACAACCATGGGTAACAACCTTCGGCAACAACCATGGGCAACGACCTTCGGCAACAACCATGGGCAACAACCTTCGGCAACAACCTTCAGCAATGACCATGGGCAACAACCTTCGGCAACAACCATGGGCAACAACCATGGGCAACACCACAACGACCATGGGCAACAACCTTCGGCAACGGCAACAACATGGGAAAACGACATGGGCAACGACCTTCGGCAACAACCATGGGCAACAACCATGGGCAACAACCTTCAGCAATGACCATGGGTAACGACCTTTGGCAGCAACCATGGGCAACAACCATGGGCCACAACCTTCGGCAACGACCATGGGCAACGACCTTCGGCAACGGCCATGGTAATGACCATTGGTAACAGCCTTCAGCAACAACCTTCAGCAACGACCATTTCATTTCATTTTGACCTCATTGTATTTCAACCATTTCTAGTCAGTTTTAAAATAAAAAAGTAGGTGCTGTTGCTTTTTATGTTATTTTAACCCTACTCAGCTACATTATCATGTGTGAAACTGTGCTGCCTTGGTCAAATATGCACGAAGATTTGTGGTTCAGAGAGTTATGAGGAAGTGATAGTGAATTATCCTGCTTGGTTACTGACAACTGGTTTGATTGGTTTTTGGCTTCTGATGGTATTTTATATACAGCACCAAACCAAGCGTACTCAGTGGACCTCTGTCTGCGACTCAGGTAAGAGCTTTTCATTTAGATTCCAGATAGATCAGTAGAGTTTTGTGAGATTTTTTTTTTTTTTTTGGCCACAAAATGTGTCAAATTTAAAGACAAAGTATTTTAGTTTCTATCATGAATATGCTAAATATGCATGACATGGTTTGGTCATTACTGTTGCATTCCTTTCTGAACAGATTCCTTGTTTGGGGGATTGCTAAACCAAGCCATGGACAAGAGCAAGACCAGAAAAAAATTTGATGCAAATGTTGCCAAATTCATTAAGGATTTGGACAAAAACCTTACCACGTTGTGTAAGATTATTACAGAAGTGGAAACACTAGGCTCAGAGGGACATGACCTACAGACAAGAACGACTGCTGGAATGATAGCAGGACAGGTGACCTTAGGTGTGGCCGGTGTGATAGGCATCTGTGCGGCTCCCTTCACCGGTGGCCTGAGTTTGGGCCTGGCGGCTCTAGCAATCACAACAGGGGTGGCAGGAGGTGGGGCTACTCTGGGTGTGCACCTGAAGAACAGATTTAGCAGAGAGGGGATAGAGAAAAGATTTGCAGAGTTAACAAACCAAATTTAAAAAAATTATTGCATCGCTGACGACCGAACTGGAGCAAATTATTTCACCACTGTCAGACCTGAGAATGGAATATTGTACAGCCAAACAGGAACTTCTGTTGAGCTATCAAACCAGGTTCGAAAAGTCAATCCTCCTGACCTCACTCAGAGAAGAAATCCCACTTCCAAATGCCAAAGAGCGCTTCAAAGAGTTTGTGGCAGAACTGGAAGATGTCAAAACTGCTTTACAAGAACTTCCACGCAAACTGGATGGTTAATTCTTTTGGTCATATCCCCAGTGTTCTCACTTTATGCCTCCAAATTCACCGGTCATCTGAAGACTGCTCCCCACCTCGTCGCCCCATGGAAACAGAGACACTGGACAGAGCTTTTTCCATATTTCTCAACTTATATCCATTTATTATCTATCAATCTGTCTGTAAATATGTGATTTTCATACTATACGCTCGCAAAAAAAGACTTGAGTCATAAATTAGGTTATGCCAAACTGTATGACCACTCCCATGAAAGAAGAACATATTATGAAGATGAAGATGACGGAGATAATGAAGGAGGTGACTGATGGAACTTGACAAACAATCAGAACAATGGACAGACAAACAATCTGGTGGAATTTGCTTTGGGCACAGCATTTGAAAAAAGATCTGCATCATCACAAACAGGAAAAACAAGACCTATTATGTGCTTGTGTCTGATATAATCTATGACACCCATGCATCATTATGTTATATATATTATAATTTTAATTTTACATCGCAATATACATCTAAAACAACTTAATAAAATAAACTGTCTGCTGGTTGTCCACATTAGAAAACTGCAGTTCCCAATAGGAGCCGATGTCGCCGTAAATGCCATCACGGCAAAGAGTCTGCACCTCCGATGGATAGCTGCAGATCACACTACTGAGCAATGGGTTTGTTTTTTCATTTGTACGTCCCACACTGCCGAATCGTAAGATTAAGAAAAAATTGGAGAACGCAGAGAGCAAAGAGCAGTGAGCGTGTGCTGGTGAAAACGGGGATTGATCGGCAATATGACGACTTCAAAATAAGAGATTAAAGATTCTTCAAACATGCACAAATCACCCCAAAACAACTAGAGACAACTACAACATTAAAAGCTCTAAAAAGACGATATTGCACATTAGGCCTGCTTTAAAAGGAATGGGACAATTTAAAGGAACAGGACATTAAATACAAACAAGGCCAATGTACATACTTGCACTGTATGTGGTGTTTGTTTAGTGTTACGAACTAGTGAAACAACTCCACAATGCCCTGCTGCTCTAATCCATTGATACACAGACTATATCGTCCCCGCTATAGACACAATCACACCATATGCACTATTTGGCATTTTTTTGTAATTATGATAAGCTCTGCTCCGCACAGCCTGATTTCTCATTTCTCTATCTCTCACTCACTCTCCCAGACATTGTTCCTCTCTATCTCCCATTATTGTACTGTTATATTGCCGAGCTAAACCGCCTCAAGCCAAACCCATTACATGTGTGATGCAGTGTTACATCAGCCCAAGAGCAATGGGACGGCGCAGGTTGCACTGTGTTGTAATTACCCTATTGTCAATTTAGAGCCATAATGAATTCTTTGTATTTGACATTTTTATGAGGTAAAAATATGATCATTAGTTGAAAGCGGCAATGCAAACGAAAAGATAGGGCTGTGCTTTGATAAACACTCTATGTTTGTTTAGTCATATTGGCAGATGAAGAGTCATTGTTTTGTTTGATGCCGCTCTACGATCAATCCATTTTCTCTTATTGGAGTGGGCGGGGCCTCCTTCGTGCTCTGAGTGAGTGACTGGTGGATTTAGCCAATGACAATGAAGTCTCAGAAGCAGCAGTATGCGCTACTTCCTTATAACTGCATAGAAAATATATAGAAACTGCAAGAAATGTGATGAAATCAAAATCATTCCAGAAAATCGGGATCATTTTTTTTGTATTAGTAAATGATATGTATGTGTGTAATAGGGATGGGGCGATGTACGATAATATTGTTAACCGCAATTAAAAAGGTCCGCAATTAATTGTTTGTGGCATTTTTTAATTAATCAGGATTATCGCACACGATTATAGAGACTGCCTCGTGTTTCCAGTTTCATGTACAATGTTTAGATGTTAGTTCTGTTGTTTGGCCACAAGGGGGCTCTCTGTCATAGCAATGAGACTTGTTATTAGCTTTTGTGCCTATTCTGAATCGGGGATGGTTCTTCACCGTCATGGCTCGTGGATCTGGATCACAATGACATCGTTAATCGCGATTATTTCAGTAATCGTGAGTCCAAATTTTTATATCGTCCCATCCCTAGTGTGTAATATGTATGATTACAAATATCGTGCTGAATACTCACATTTTAAATCTGCTTTTCCAAATAAATGTCAAAAATCACTGGATTGTGTTCATTTACCTTTTCCTCAGTCTCCCGATGTTTTCCTGGGTTTTGTATTGCAGAGATACTGGAGCGCCTGTCTTCTATTTCTCTAACTTTTCACAGCAGGAAGGATATGCCTCTCTTTATAACACTAGTTTTCGACAGGGACTGCAGCAATAACACAAGAACGTACACTGTGTCAGCGTGTGCATTGTGGGACTGTCAAACCATGAGTGGGACGCCGATGACAGGTGAGCCACCAGACTTTAAGGGTTTACCACGAGTCAGAGCCAGGTTCATATAATAACGATCACGATGCTATAAAGCCGCACAAACAGAGCGTATGTTGACAGTGATACTTGTATTCATTAAGAGGTACCAAAAAGTCACATGAAGCTTCACTAGTTTCAAATCTCTTTTTGACAAGTCCCAGCTATTTCCATAAATTGTAGAAAGCCTATAAGGAGACATTGGTCACAGTCCACCCACACGGAAGCAATTTAGTCTGAAAAGCGCCACATTACATTTTTGGCTGTGGGGTTTAAGTGCCCATGTGTCACTGAAGAACAAGTAGAATTCCATCTTTTCATAATTTTAAATTTGAGCATTTCTGCACAAGTGTGAAATAGCAAACCCTTTTTTCACCGTGTCCATGGAGATCTCACAAGGGATTCAATGGCACAAGCTTTGCCAATGATTTTGAAATAATAGTTTTTCATATTTGTATTTTCTGCTAGTAATTTTTTTTTTTTTATATTAAAGGTACGCTGTATGTATGCTAACCTGTACACTAACCTGTATGCTAATCTGTACACTAACCTGTACACTAACCTGTATGCTAATCTGTACACTAACCTGTACACTAACCTGTATGCTAATCTGTACACTAATCTGTACACTAACCTGGCTCACACCAAACTGACGAGTGTAGCTCTCTGAATTGAATTTTACACATTCATCAGTCTGGGATGGCTCTCACTGAAGTGATCAGAAAACACAGAACATCATGACGATTATTTGAATCTGATTGGTCAAAGCGTCACAACAGTGTAACAAGACAAAAAACTTTTTTTTTTACATCCAGTTGAGAGAAAAGTACAGACACCTGTCCACAGATGCACAGAGTGTTTAACTTCTGCATGTTTTTCACACAGTCGTCCGTATTCACTCTAAAATCGTCCGAATGTACATCTGTCGGCGTCGCCATGTTTTTTCATTTCACTTGGGCGCTTGGCCTTTAACTTCCACACAAACCTTCATGCTGCTTTGTGATTGGTCTGCATCCTCGATTAACCCTACACTGGATCCATGCCAAGATGGATCCCCATGAGTCTGTGAACTCACAAATATCACAAGAATCCATCTTGCTGAGCAAGTACGCGACTCATCCATGAATTTGAGCAAAATGTGTCATGTCCCAGTAAAGATAATAAATAAAAATACATCAGACTTATATAGCGCTGTTTGAACACTCAAAGATGCTTTACAAACAGTAAGAAACAGTACAAGATGATGGTGTAAATATGGGGGGAATGCCAGATTGAACAGATGAGTTTTTAGTAGTGATCTGAAGTGCTGCAGTGAGCTCCTGGTGGATTGTGGGAGTGAGTTCCTGGGGGCGGAGGCACTGGCACCGAAGGCTCGGTCCCCCAAGGTTCCCTCAGACAGATTGTAAAAGCAGCTCTTGAGGTCAGAATTAGTCAGCTGTGTACTATCTGCATGCAGCCCTAATTATGAAGCGTTTTATTGTCCAATAATTAGTGCACTGTTAGCAAGCTAGTTGTTGTTAGGAATACTCTGCTCTGGCCTCTGGAGGTGCTTGTAAACCCATCGTGGTGAATAATTAGGACGCTCAGAATGGTGAGAGTGAAAGTGAGGAATAACTTTAGACCGCTGCAAGTCATTTACAATTAACTACGTCTGTGTTTTGTGTTTCTGAGACAGTAACAACCAACTACATCTTCTCTAAGCTAAAGAAAATTGACAAAAATATGAAATCTACATCCAACAAATCAAGTTCACCACTTGTGCCACGCCAGCCTCTGCAGTCTCTCCATTTAACTCCGGTCTGTTCATATCACTTCTCCGCCGTCTGCACACTTCTCCACCTCCTCCCCGTCTCATTTCCTCACTTACCTGACAACAATCTTAAAAAATAAAAAATGGCTTCCGTGATCCGCATCTCGGTCCGGCCCGTTTATGAGCACTTTATTGAGAAGTCGCAGAGGTGGCAGAAGAAAACCAGCTATAATTGCCGACGGGTGGCGTGCTATTGGAAAATGGATGAATTGCTATTCTTTTCAGAGAGGGGCTGTGGCAGTGTCAGGCATAAAGAGGACGTCTTAATAACGCTGAAGGTCACAAAAGATGAATAAACTCACTTCCTGCTTTGCAATTTGTTTTGGAAGCCATTAAAGTTGGTGACATGTTTGATGATACTGGGAGATACTGAAACACCTTATAATGTTATTCTGCTGATCGTCCAACTCTGCTCTGTTTCTATTATTATATAGGGTCATCGCCATGGTTACAGTTTGACATCATAAAAAATGAAAAATATGCAGGTTTTTGTCATGCGAGAGACGACAAAGGAAACAAATGAATCTTGCGGAGAGAAGCAGAGATGTTTGGGTTACTAAGTACAGAGCTGTGTGTTTGTGTCGTCTAATTCAGCTCGTACAAAGATAGGCCTGTATAATGTAGTGGACCGCTTTGTGAAAAACTGAAAAACAAAAAGGAGCTGTTTGTGTAAGTTTAAAACATCTAATAATACAAGGCAAGATATCCTCTCTACAAGCACTCTACATTTTTTATAGTTTGAGAATAGGCAACATTTGGACTCAAACAATGTCTAAATACAGTGGTCCCTCGTTTTTAAGGCTGTAAAACCCCTCACCACACACTTTATACACATTTCTCACACAGGCATTAACATTTTCTCACATTTCTCTCTTGTTTAAACACTCTCAAAGTTCAAACCTTTGTATATTATATCCCTCTTCCTCACTGATTGCTTTAAATGCGTATGCCTTTGCTCCAGCGGTGTCCACATCCACAGAGGCGCTTCTCCGAGCACAGAAACACTTTTGAGTCCAAAGTGTTTCTGAAATTTGTCAAACCAGCCCTTGGTGGCATTAAATGGGCTCGGTACTGCATGAAAAGTACTCGTACTGGTCTGGGCTCCGCTGTCGATACAGTGGTCCCTTGTTTATCGCGGGGTTATGTTCTAAAAATAACCCCCAATAAGTATCTGCTTTATTTTTTTTACAATTATTCCATATGTTTCTTGTCTGTAAAACCCCTCACCACACACTTTATACACTTTTCTCACACAGGCATTAACATTTTCTCACATTTCTCTCTTGTTTAAACAGTTCAAACCTTCGTCGGTGCCTTTGTCGGTGCAGAACGTTTCATCGACGTTGTAGGTTTTGTCGGGGAGAAAACTTGTAAACATACAGCACTTCAGAGTCACACTGTGATCCAACATTTATGTAAATTTGTCGGACACATTCTTGTACTGTACAGGAGACACGGAGGAGACTGATGGACAATGGTCTACAGTCCCTCAGCCAACAGGACGCAGTACACAATGGTCTACAGTCCATCAGCCAATCAGGACGCAGAACACAATGGTCTACAGTCTCTTAACCAATCAGGACGCAGAACACAATGGTCTACAGTCCCTCAGCCAATCAGGACGCAGAACACAATGGTCTACAGTCCCTCAGCCAATCAGGACGCAGAACACAATGGTCTACAGTCCCTTAGCCAATCAGGATGCAGAACACAATGGTCTACAGTCTCTTAGCCAATCAGGACGCAGAACACAATGGTCTACAGTCCCTCAGCCAATCAGGACGCAGAACACAATGGTCTACAGTCCCTCAGCCAATCAGGACGCAGAACACAATGCACGCTCATACCCTGTAAAAAAGCATGTAAAATTACACCAAAAAATCTGCGAAACAGCGAGACTGCGAAAGGTGAACCACGATATAGCGAGGGAAATCATTTTGTGAGGTATATGAAGTAATAGTACTACCTCGTTCTCATGCTGTGATAAGGCTGTGTTGTTTTTCTTCATAAAAACCAGAAATGTCAAGATCCTGTGCAAGAGTTTTTCAAAGCAAAGTGAATTTTGAATCGAATTTTGAATGAATTGAGTCTATTTCATACAAAAGCCTACATAGACTTAGCTAATTAGACTGGTCTTTATCACTAAATAAACCAATAATACATGAACACACTGAAGAGACTCTTTTACAAACCATGAACCTGATATTTTGTATTCTTAATAAAGATCGAACTGACTTGAATGGACTAAAAATTCAAAGATGATTAAAACCACTTTGATGTTTTTATTCCTAAATGTGAAGCTAATGCATCTCACAATTAGTACCGACCAAAATAGTGGTTCATTTTGTCTGATTTACACAGGTTGAAGCTGCGACAAAGACGATCACTGTCCATGTCTGAATGTACATTTGGAACAGTCGCCCTACACGACAAGAGGGAGCTATTTTTGAGAACGAGAGATCATACACGTAATTATATTTTTATGCTATACAGAATTACAGAATATTGCAGAAAATCACTCATACTGAACAAATTGAGCGGATCAGCGTTATGGGGAGAGCGGAGCCATCTGGATGCAGCGCTTACACCTGATGCTGCGCTGTCACCATGGAGACGCCGTGTGTCAGCATGTGTCGCGGTCCAGTCGTTTGTGCAGTTAGAGGATTTCGAGGTGGTGTTTGTCCCATTAGGCCATCCATACATGCGGTTAGAAAACTCGCTTAGCACTTACTGAAAAACAAGCTCTGGGAAACTCTGAACTTTGGTTGTTGCATTATGTTTACAGGTAAGACACAGAGAAACGCTCACTTAAAAGGACAAATTTACGCTATTTTTATCTATATTATAATGTTTCCTCATTAAAAACAGACCTGGGGTTGTGTTTTGTTTCATTCACACATGTTTAACACAGAAAACCTGCAGATGTAGGCTGAGTTCTTGTCTCAAACTGAAAACACTCTGTTCCACCTTGTGATGTCATGATGTAATACAGGAAGTGCTCCACTGTGTTTTTAAGCTGCATTAAAATCATTTATACCAGGGGTGTCAAACTCAAATTCACAGTGGGCCAACATTAAAAGACAAATTCACAGGCCAAAGTCAATATTTATTGAAAAATTGACTGTACCCGACATGTTTAATCTTTTCATAGGGAAGCAAACTTTAATTTTGCTTAAACACAAAATCTGGAACAACTCAAGCTTGATATCACAAACATATTAGAAATTAAATTTGAAATAAAAGACACATCAGTAGTATTCATTTCTTATTTAAAAAAAAATAATTATGTCTCTCTCTGTAGCAATTAATTTGGCTGAGGTGACTAGTAGCTTGTTTGCTAATGAGTGTTAACAGAAAAGGAGGGACGTTTACTGGTCTCGACTGCAGCGTACTAGCAAAGCATTCTGGGATTTGTAGTATTAGTGGTGCAGGCGCTATATACCGGCGGGCCAGATGTAATGTGCATTTCATATGATCTCATGGGCCAAATATAATTACACCGCGGGCCAGATTTCGCCCCTGGGCCTGAGTTTGACATGCAAGTTTTAGATGATTTCAGCCCATCTCTACTGAACTTAAAGTAAAAGCTGTTAACTTGAAAACTACCACTTCATGACATCACAAAGTGGAACAGATTTTGAGCTTTGGAGATGTACAGACTAATAATAAAGTGTTACTCGAACATTATAACTTGACTTTAAGCAGTTTTGCCTAATATAAGACTTTTTTTTTTTATCTTGGAGGAGATATCTGTGACTCATAAAAGCCAGCTTCAGTCTAGGATTAGATTATTTTTTTGTCCTCGATTTCGTAGTCTGCCAGGTTTTCACAAAAACTATGAACTAACTAGGCTATTTTGAAAAACTGCTGAAAAATATGTCACCAATTGCACATTTGAAAACTTGTGAACTGAAAGGCCCTTTTTGAGTCCTTGTACAGACCATTGACTGGCACTAAAGCAGAGATCAGAGGTCGCCACCAGTGAGAGCTCTGAACACTGAAAAAGACATCTTCATTGTGTGGGCAGACGGAGAGCGCGGTTCCTCTGCTAACGAGAAATAACTGGATAGAAGACTTGTGCACATATTGACTGTGCGTGCTGCTGGATTGCATGGTTTAAATTACAATCACATTCAACGATTTCTAGGGTAAATTTGCGCTGTATTTGTGAGACTTTCGAGACTTACATATTGCGGGATGACAGTGGGCAGTTCGTGGGTTTCGGGCAAAATGATTCCTTCCATTTGAATGATCCGGCACGGCAACAGTCCGCCGTTGTCATGGCAATAAGACAATTCAAATCAAGCTACGGTATTATGTATCTTTTGGATGGTTAAATGGGCCTCGCGAAATCCGACGGTAACTCATTTGTTAAAGTCTTTGTCCACTAATCTGGCATAAACATCATTGGTAGAGCGGTCGGACCTAACTGACCACAGGTTGACGGTGCGAGATGAATGCTGTTGTAGTGTCCTTGAGCAAGACGCTTAAACCACCTCACCCCTAGGTATCAATTGCCTGAAACCGATGGATACATTTCTGGTTTAGTTCAGAATTCAGGGAGTTCTATAGTAAATCAGGTGGTGGGCAGCTAAAATCAGCTAATATCAGACCCAACGCAAACAAAATGAACAAAAGAGAACAATAGTAGGGCCATTAAAGGTTGAATAGGGCCATTAAAGGCTGAAATTGGAGACAAGAACTGAGGAAGCGGCTTGAATGAGCAGCCAAACGTCTTCACTCCTATAACGATTTGTCCAGTTGACATGTTATATATGGTTAAAATGCAGTTTTTGTTGAAATATTGCAGGCAGTAGGGTCCAGTCGTTAACAGAAATGATTTGGTTGAATATTTATGTATTTACTTAACTGTTTCTTACCTCCATGTGTGAGTAAGACATCCTATTACGAAAACCACCAGTCGACTGCGTAATCGGCTGATGTGAGCAGCTCAAATGGAAGCAGACAAAAATATTGGCTATAGACACGAGCTTATAAAGGCATATGAAAATGGGCGCTCTGTCACCGACGCACCCTGCCCTCCTTGTTTTGTGTCTTCCCTCTATCTCGGGTGCTGTGGCGCTATTTTTGGTGTCGGGTGGAAATTAATCTTTAGAGCGATGCAGCGGCGGTCTGATCTCATAGTCCTTCCCTGTAGATTTACAAATTGTTCTTGGGGGCAGGTGGTAGCGTCTAGATCAGACCTCATCATGTGAAAACTGATGTTGTAAAGAGGAAATGTTATCTGCTTGGTTAACATTACTTTCTCAAATTTATAAAGCAGTTCAGTAAATTAAAGTGGTCCAGGTTTTTACAACAGTATTACAAAATTATTCCTATTTCTTGTAATATTTTTTAAAATACTAATTTATTTTATTTGGATGATTAGCAGTGCTCTTTTCTGTTACTGTAGGCAGGGAAATGGACAGGGGACAAAGAGTGCCCAGGCCGCAGAATCGGACCATTTTCCTATTCATTTATATTAGAGGGGGGCCCACATGAGGCGTCTTGCCCTGGGCCCTGAAATTTCTGTCGACGGGCCTGACAGTAGGCATCCATTATCAGTGAAATCATTGTATTTGGATTAATATTGTCTTGGATTTATAAAGCGTGTTTCAAGATACTAAAATTCACTCCGCTCACTCCCAATAATAGACTACTAACTACTAATTAGAATACTTAACTACAGCTGTCCTGAAAGTCGACTGGCGGGAACGAAACTGCCAATCTGCCCGACTGGCAGCGCCAACCACCGCTCACCCACACATATATAGAGAAGGGAAGTTGAGTGAAGTGGGTCCAATAGCTTTAGCTCCACTGGTAGAACGTCTGTGGAGGTTGGCAGTTCGAATCCCTCTCTTGACATAAAAGTCATTGGCTGAGCAGTCAGATCCACCGACACAGGTTGGCGATGCGATTCCAGCTCCCTCAAATGAACGCCGGTGTTGTGTCCTTGGGTAAGACGCTTAAACCCCCTCATCCCTAGTGTCTGGTGTATGAATGTGTGAGTGGTTCCTTGATGTAAAGCGCTTTGAGTGCTTTGAAAGTGGGAGAGCGCTACCATTTTACTATTCCAGGAACACAACAGCATTATACGGAGCCTTACTGAACCACACACCTTTTGGATGATGGGCAAACGCTCGAACCTTTGAGCCGATCCCATCACCTGAATGAGTGTTAACCTGCAAACTTTCCAAATTTGTTGTAATTTTGGCTAAGTCAGTGTATCTGTAGCTCGTCTGTGGCAATACTCGTAGTTTATATAGAATTACATGTGTTCTCTTCCGTCAAGTGTTTGTAAGTGTACAGGTTTTAGACGCCCCTAGACAAGTGAATAGGTAGTTAATGCCTCGTCTCCTGAAGGGTGCGAGTGCTGCGAGTGCTGCGAGTGCTGCTGGGAGTGCGGACGCCTCAATAAACACTGATGAAAAGGTAGAGTGGGAGGACGAGCTGGACACATTCACTCATATCCCACTAATGACTGGTAAAATCTCACCCAAAATGGCAAAAAGCTCGTCGTGCTGCATTCAAGGCCAGAACAAACATCAGTAAAAATCAATTGGAGAAAAGCACGGAGAGGACAGTAGAACAGCAGCTGATTCAAAATGTCACCCTTAGCTTTGGTGAAAATAAGGACATGTGTGTGTGTGTTAATTAAAAAGTAAAAAAAATCAATTGTAGTAAAAGGTGGACACATATAGGCCTATGAATCTAAAGAGGTTCATCTGGTCTGGTGCTTTAAACCGGGACGAGGGGGCCTTTTCACTCTCACACACCTGGGATACTGTACCGAAGAGGTCGGACAGCAGATGGCGCTGTCGTCCTGCCTCCATCGGTAGGAAAACAGCACCAGAACCTGTTTAAATCAGCCGACAGGACACGTTACAACAGCATCACTGCGAGGAAGAGCGCTCGAGAGCCGTCCAAACTGTCAAGAATGAAACAAACTAAACCTTGGTCTGGAAAAAGAACCTATTAAAATAACATAGGCCTATTGTGTATTGTTTTTAATGCAGCTTGGTGACCTTTCTGTTTTCTTCCCTTTCTTTGGAGTGTGAGGTCATTTGTAAGTTTGAGTTATTGTAAAAAAGAGAGAATGTTTCCCAAAACTCTTTCAGATTAATAGTATTTTGTCCTCCCATTTGTTCTATCGCTGTTGTGTGTTGCAATATGTACACTATTTATAAAGACAGCAAGTATCACCTACGACTTTTGGTGTTATATGGCCAAACAAACAAATACAGGCCAGACAAGTTTATTTGTATAGTACAATTCAGAAACAAAGTAATTCAAAGAGCTTTACAGAATAAGAAAGACGTTTCAAATCACAATACAACAAATTAAAACAGAATTATTCATCATAAAATTAACATTAAAGGAGCCTGGAAAAAACCTTTACGTCATATGCACACATCTAGAACAGAACTTATACAGAGCCTGGATTTAAACACTGTCAAAGTCGAGGTCTCACATCTTCAGGAAGAATGTTTAGGTTTTAGCTGCACAAAACTCAAAGACTGATTCAACATGTTTAGTCCTGGTTTAGTCCTGGTTTAGTCCTGATATAGTCTTTGTTTAGTCCTGGTTTAGTCCTGATTTAGTCTTTGTTTAGTCCTTGTTTAGTTTAGTTTAGTCTGGTTTAGTCCTGGTTTAGTCTTGGTTTAGTCCTTGTTTAGTCCTTGTTTAGTCTGGGTTTAGTCCTTTTTAGTCCTGGTTAGTCCTTTAGTTTTGTTTAGTCCTTGTTTAGTCCTGGTTTAGTCCTGGTTTAGTCTTTGTTTAGTCCTGGTTTAGTCCTGGTTTAGTCCTGATTTAGTCTTTGTTTAGTCCTGGTTTAGTCCTGGTTTAGTCCTGGTTTAGTCCTGGTTTAATCCTGGTTCAGTCCTGGTATAGTCCTGGTTTGATCCTGGTTTAGTTCTGGTTTAGTCCTGTTTTAGTCCTGGTTTAGTCCGGATTTACTCCTGGTTTAGTCCTGGCTTTAAAGTCTCTGAGCCACAGAAGCCAGAGACACAGGACACATGTGTGAAGTACTTCCTGGTTCTAGACCTGAGCACAGGACACATGTGTGAAGTACATCCTGGTTCTAGACCAGTACTTCCTGGTTCTGGGTTCAGTCAGACCCGAGCAGCAGTGTTCTATCTGGATGTACTGTTCTGTCTTAAGGCTCGTTTGGAGAGACCAGTGACCAGGACGTTACAGTCGTCTAACCTCCTGGAGACAAACACGTGGATATAGGAGCAGGTCGTGGTGGCTAATGCAGTGGAAAAAACTTTACAAGGTAATAATGTCATTTGATGTTTACAGCTGTTTTGGAGCGCTAAACATAAACGACAAAACCAAAGACCGCAGCGTTAGAAGAAGATACTTACTATTTATTTTAGGGATTGTAAGAATTATGAACTAAAACATGACAATGGAAAAGTCGATGGTAATTCAGATAAATAAAAGTAACATGGAGCAACAAAGGTGGGAATAATAACCACCATCACTGACATTTTACATATACAAAACAGTGTGACGGTGCGATTCCAGCTCCAACAAATTATTTCTGTCGTGTCCTTTGGCAAGACACTTAACCCACCTCGTCCCCAGTGTCTGTGAATGAGTGAGTGGTGTAAAATGTGCTATATTTTCATCATGCTAAATTTATTATTAGAGAAAACCAGCTGCATAAAATTCCCTCTGATATCTTCACAACTTCAGTCGTTACACAACCAATTTAAAAAGTGTAAAAGAACTTAGAAAAAAAGTTCAAGAACAAGATCAAACAGCTCTTTTACCACGGACCATTTCAGAAACCAAAACTGGCTGTTACGAGTTTTAAACGACTGCAATTTTCTAATACCAGGCTCAATAGAAATACAATTGATTTAGCGGAGTCCTGACTTCTCAGTGGTAGCCTTGGTTTATTTGTCTTGTCTGCTCATAATAGCGCACTTTGGGACCCATTGCAGATTGTTGGTTAGGATGTTGTTTGGAAATGTGATTTTCTAACAGGTAAAAACATCAGGAGGTCGACATTAAACACAATTAGCATAAACCAAACATAAATGCACAGACCCTATGGATATCTCTGTGATACATTCATCCACATGCACATTTTGTATCTCTAATAAGGACGTACGATATTTGAGCTTTTCATCTGCCATCGTTATTTGACTAAGACATCCCACAGCGTCACCACTGTCCCCAAAACTGTTTAGAAACCGCACTTTGGCTTAATTTGCGTGACCCCCTGAAGTTCCGAATCACTGCCACCCACTGCCCCCTGCAGAGTGAGCCATGAATTTGCAACCCGCTATGTATTAATGCAACATTTGAAGGCAGCCGCTTTATTATGTTCTGCAAAACTGGTCAAATAATAATGCATTTGGGTGTAGTCCGGCTGTGCTCTCTGCAATTAAAATGTGAGTCATTGTTCTTGCACTGTAAAACCAAAACAAATTCATTCAAGTCAAAACCGGCTCTGGCTGCCCTCTCCAAAAATGTCTAAATCTAAACGTCACAGTTTTATATCGCGCTTTCCCACCTTCAACACACTCAAAACGCTTTACATCAAGGAAGTACTCACCCATTCACACACACGTTCATAAACTTTGAAGCGCCAACCTTCGGATCACTGGATGACCACTCTACCAGATTCGTACTCTATTGTTGTTTTTTTTCAATTTGGCGAATCCCCAAATAATTAGTATTTATTCAATTTGCTTTGCTTTGATGTGAAAAACGTCACGAGTGTGTGTTTGTCTCCAGCCAGGTTCGACGACTGTAACCACTCTACCAGATTCTCTCAACTGTTTCTTTTTTCAATTTGGCGAATCCAGAAATAATTTCTATGCTGCAATTTGCTTGACCAGAACCAGAAAAATATGCATTAGTGTGTCCTGTGCTCAGGTCTAGAACCAGGAAGTACTTCACACATGGCCTGTGATCTCTGGCTCCTGTGGCTCAGAGACTTTAAAGCAGCTCAGTGTGAACAAGTCTAGAACCAGGAAGTACTTCTCTCATGAACCAAAGAAGAACATCTCCCACATGTGAGAGCCACATGGACCATCTCACACTCTGAGGACTAAACCAGGACTAAACCAGGACCAAACCAGGAAAAGCAGGACTAATCCGTACTAATCCGGGACTAAACCGGGACTTAAACCGGGACTAAACTGGGATTAAAAAGGAATAAACTCAGAAATGTACCAGGACTAAACCAGGAACCAACCAGAACTAAACCAGGACTAAACCAGGACTAAACCAGGACTAAACCAGGTCACTGTAAACAAGGACTAAACCAGGACTAAACAGGACTAAAACAGGACTAAACCATGTTGAATCAGTCTTTGAGTTTTTTTGCAGCTAAAACCCTGGAACATTCTTCCTGAAGACGTGAGACCGGCCTCGACTTTGACAGTGTTTAAATCCAGGCTCTTTTGTTTAGCTGATGTGACTGAACCAGAACTAATTCAGCCTCTGCTGTTTCAGTGTTAATTTTATGATGATTATTTGTGATTATTTATGTTTTAATTTGTGTGATTTTAATGTTTTTCTTATTCTATAAAGCACTTTAAATTACTTTGTGCTGTACAAATAAACTTCGTCTGGTGGCACTCCGGCTGGTTTCCATGGAGATAAATACAGCTGATTACCCTCCACCAGAAAAGTTACAGAATACACCTTTAAAAATACTTCATGTACAGACAGTCTGACTCTGACGGCACAGGCTGGAGTCGTGATTAGTAAAACTGTATTTTTATTGCACTCAACAAACCAACTTAGCTCATTTCGAAAGATCCACTACTGTGTATCGCGGCACAGAAAACTAATTATGAAACCTCCCCTGGTATTAATATCCTGAAAAGGGTGATAAAAATGGCACATATTTTTATTTGTGTTGCAGAGATGTCCATCGTTCCCAAAGCGAACGTTGAAGCTAATTGATTTTTCCTGGGCTGCAGTGAGTGAGGAGCAGAGCAGGAGCGCCTGGTGGCAGACTGGAGGCGGACAATACAAGCCCAGGAAAGCACTGTGGAGTCTTGTTTTGTTAGCACCAGCATTAGTCACATGGGAAGGGAATATATTTGAGCCCAAAAACACAGAACGAAGGAACACGGAGCGAGCCAGGCAGCTAACTGTGTCATGCTAGTGTGGATAAACAATGGGGAAACATGACAGTGGTTTTGGGTTTCATCTTTAATGGGAGTGATGTCAATTTGGATTAAGATATGAGAGAAAAATATTGAGAATAGACTAAATTCTCAATAGTGGTACGCTTCTGTTGTAGCCGCAGCTGCCCTGGGACTGACTGACGGTGAAGCGGGGCTGCGAATCTGCGCCATCGGCCCCTCCGACCACAGCCAGCGCTCTCACAGACCACGCCCACACAAGGCACGGTGGGTGAAGTGTCGTTCTTTCTTTTCTCTCTTTCAAATTTCAAACACAGACTATATTAAACCAAAACGGGAAGTGGAAGCAAATACGGCTTTATCAAAGGAAACCTGGTTAAAACACGGTGCTTTCCAGTGGAAGATCTCCAGGTCAAATTCATGGAGATGTTTTGGCTGGACGAGTCTCAGGAGATACTTTATAAAACCTGCACAAAGCTCACATTATTCGGGCTCGTCTGTGGTGTTCAGGGAGAAAATCTTTTCATTTGTTTTGGGCATGTCCCAGATTTTGACTTTTTAGAATAACCTTCGATCAGATTTGAGAGTGATATATCATTTACAAGTGTCTTTAATTATTGTTTGGACTTTTATATTCTGCACTGAGATGGGATGTTGTTTGGTATGTTGAGTTTAGCAGCACGGAAGTTAATAACTAAAAACCCGACCCCGGACGATCGGCATAACCTGGTAAACTAAATCTTTGTCATGGAACAGATCACAATGTACAGCAGACTTCAAATGGACAAATCTGACAAGATATGGGAGTAATGGAAAACTTACATTCTGCTCAGAAAACCAGAATACGTCTGATCCATCCATTTTCTTCCTCTGATCCGGGGCCAGGTCTATGCAGGGACTCCCAGACTTCCCTCACCCCAGACACGTCCTCCAGCTCCTCCGGTGGGACCCCAAGGCGTCCCCAGGCCAGCCGAGAGACATAGTCCCTCCAGTGTGTCCTGGGTCTTCCCCGAGGCCTCCTCAATTATAGGACTAACTTAGCTCATGCCTTGCCCAAGGACACAAGGATAGAACTTCAGGTTGGGGGACGACTCCTCCAAGCGCTGAGCCACCGTCGCCCCGAGATAAATAAATGATTCTCTTCAATGAGCCAAGGCAATAGACGGGTTTGACTGCAGGACAGAGCCAGAACAAATTGGGAATAAATTGCAGACAGAATTAGGAGCAAGAGAACCTGTTACATAGGTCGTCTTCTCATTCACAATCCTCAAGCAAGGTACTCCCAGTTAGAACAATTGTCCCTGGAGCTTAAAGCAGATCTACTCTACAAAATGGACGTTTCAGAGCTTTTAACCATGTTTTAGTTGTTTCCCTTCACGATTTACTCACCCAAAGTAATTTTTTGGAGCGATTTGTATAATCTTTAATCGGTTATTTTCAAGACGCCATATTGCTTTTCAACCCCCGTTTTCACTTCCACCGGACACGCCCACTGCTCTGTACTTACTTCGTTCTCCAATTTTATTTTCTGAATTGGTGTTACATGCAGGATTTGGCAGCGCTGCGCAGTCATGTTGTTACAAATGAAAAAAAAAATCCACTGCTCGCTGTCGTCATCTGCAGCTGTTCATCTGACTCTTTGTTGTGGTGACGTTTACGGCGGCGTCAGCTCCCACTGTTTCCGCCATTTTCCAACGGCAACGTCAGCGGACATTTTTTTTAGACGAATATTATGGTTTCAAAAGTCCAACTTATAACATAATGATCCATGGATAAATACTTGAACTCATCCAAGACATCCAAGACTGGGAACACCTTGGGGTCCCACTCAAGGAGCTGGAGGACGTGTCTGGGGTGAGGGAAGTCTGGGAGTCCCTGCTTAGACTGCTGCCCCTGTGACCCCGGATAAGCAGAAGAAAATGGATGGATGTATGGATGGATGGATCCACGGGTGTCATAGATTGTCGTTATAGAGCAGAAACAGGCACAATGGGTCTGATTTAACACCAACGATGGACTTCTGAAGTTTTCCCAGAAGAATGGATCAAATGCAGATGACGAAGGGAGGCATAGAAAAGTTGACCATGTATTTGTATCATGGAGAGTTTTCCATTGTCCCTCATACAGCCTAAGTGCACATAAAGTGATTATCAAATGGGTAAGTGCATTGATTTAAGTGAAGCTGGATTCCATTGACTGGCATTGATTTTCCCAAAGCCTGCTGCTGTGTGACTCACCTTAATGATTTACTTTACATAGAGCCGCTGCCATAGTGATCATCATGACAACAGATTTACAAGCCCATAACATAATAAATAGCATAAGCCCCGCTCATATTATGGATGGGCTCCTCGTCGGTTGGCCCTTTTGTGACATTTTGAAAGGGTAAGAGCGGCATCACTCATACCCACAGACACGCAGCTCTGACCTCTACACCGTCAGGAGCTAACGGCCCCCCACACCTTCTCCTACCCCCCAGCGAAGCTCAATACTCAGATTAAACAGCCCGGTTCGGATTAGCTCAGCCCCGTGGAGTTTGGACAGAGCACAATCATTTCACCTGGAGATCGTGCCGTGCTCAACGCCGCCTACGTAACCACAGACACACCGGCACAGGTCAGGTAAGAAAGGGCATTGCTGATGAAGCTGACATTAAGAGGTGAACTTAACACCAAATCAAGGCGAAATATAGTGTTGAAGTGATCGAGGATGAAAAACAAAAATTGAGCTGATTAGATTTTTACTGCACTAAGCTGTAAATTCACACATAACCACAGCTGCCCCGAGGCTGACTGGTGGAAACTGTGGCTGCCAATCTGCAACAGCCTCTCTCTCTGACCAAAATTTCCTCAAATATGGCAAGGTTTTTAAGTATCTTGCTCCAGGACATAACAACAACACGCTTAAGCCTAGACGACGCTGAGATCAAACTGCCAACTTTATAATAGGCAACATCCTCTGCACCACCTGAGCTTGCGCCATGTTGGCTGTGAAATTCATAACGCTGGCTTCTCCAGTTATATAAACAGAAAAAGGGTTTTTCAGTGATGCTGGGACATCATTTCTGCAACTGAGCGCAGATATGAAGAAAAGAAAAAGTGCATCCCATCGATAAGTGACTGTTCAGGCTTATATAACCATCAACAGCAGGACCAGCAGAGGAGCAGCCGCTTGTTCTCAGTCCCTCTGAGGCACTTCTTCCTGCTCTTAAATGGGCAGATTTAGCTAAAGATTGCCTGGTTGACCGCTGTGCTCCTCGACAGTCAGTCAACAGCACATCATTGATTTCTTTGATACAAGGTTGGAATAAAGGGCACAATAAAAGTGCTTGAACAAAGCCAGTTACTGCTGGTCTGGTTTATCTCATGACAGCATGTCAGAGCCCTGTTCTGCTCTATTACAGACGCACGGTCCCGTGATCTTCTCCAATGGCTTTAACACGTACATTGAGATGGTGTTGCAGCCGTGTAGTGCTGCTGGCTCTCAGGGGTTGGCAGCACAAGTGTAGAGCAGGCTCGGGTCAGTGCAGCAGGTTGGGCTGTTTTATCTGCTCAGTCTGAGTCACCACTGGAGAGGAACACTGCAGCTCTACTGCCATCTACTGCTCACTGGAACCTTTTTCAGACAAACATAATCAATGAACAATGAATGTTGCAATATAATATAGCATATGATTCATTCATTTTATAAAAGTGTCATTTAATATAATGTAGAATATTTTTAAATAATTATTAGCATAGAAGGCCTTTAGGTAGTCTGCTCCTCACTCCACCACATCTGTGAGTACACTAATGGTGAGGAAACACCATCATACCATTATTAAAATCTCATTAAAGTCAGTTTGACATAATATGTCCCCTTTAAGTGGGACAGACTCTCTAAACACTGTAATTCATTCATTATGGAAGAGGGCCTAAATTAGGTTAGCAGATTTTGAATCATTGATGTGGATGCACTTCTTTGACTCGCCTGCTGAATCTTTTATTCCACATTTTGGAGATTCACGTTTCATGAGCAAGAACATCTGAAAGTTGGAGAAATGTGTTCTTCATCTTACATCTGAAATAAGATTGGTCAAGGACTCATAAAAGTCTTAAAAGAGGTTGGCCTGTGAAAGCAGACACAAGCTACTAGATACAGAGAAACTGTTTAAAGGTATGTTTTATGAGCAGTTTTGAAGTTTTTGTACTGCAGTGCAATGTTAGAGCCACCCTGACAATGTATCTGCCTGTATAGGCCTATAGGCTATGGTTAGAATTACATGAATTTACATCCAACACATCTTTGCTAAAATGCCTACATTGCATCCTGCATTAAGATGCTATCTATCATGTTGTAAACTTAAGATTTTGCAAAAACTCAACACCTCCAAAATTTTCACTGAGGTGCAGAGTGTGCACTAGGACTGACTGCAGCTGCAGCTGCAGCTGCAGGTGCTGGTGCTGGGTTTAGGTAGAATAGTCCTTTTAGTTTTACTTAAACCTACTGCACTTAAATATTGAACCTGGCAACCCAAATGAGACTCATGTGAGGCTCATTCGGTTTTTAGACTTGACAATGTCTTTAAAACCAACAGCAAATGAAAACATTTAACCTGCTTGGTCATCATGCCTGATGTGTAAGAATAAATCATTATTACAGGAGTTATCAGTAAAAATCTTTCTTTGATTTGAACACGTATGGAAGACACAGGGGTTTATGAAATTTAAAAACAACATTCTACATACTGTCCCTTTAATATCACCAGTGTGTCAGGCTGTGATGCATTTTCACAGGAGTTCCACTAGGTGGCAACACGCCCTAGTGATTTACTCCGTCAGCGTCAGCGGCGGGTCTTTACTCAACCTGTCAATCAACACTATAATATTATTAATACTATTTACACTGTTATTAATATTAAAAGTCACAGGTTAGATATAAAATCTTAAAACATGGTCGTAATTTAATGCCTTTTACCCATGATGATGACGTCACAGGATGATCAGCTGATCACAGACGACTCGTGCATACCGGAAGTACAGACCGGAAGTGCAGAGCGGAAGTGTTTGATGAGACACCGCAGAGACAAACCGCACACTTTACTTTTCCTTCTAAACAAACGGTCATCATAACATTGAAGGGATTTTGTTTTTATTTTTTTACGTAATACTTTTGTTTTAATCCTCACATACGAAAACGTTTCTTTAGGATCTGAGCGGATTCTCAGGTAAAGTAAAACTCACGATGCTAGATGAAGCTAACTGTGCACGTTATGGCTTTATTTTCATTTAAACGTGAACATGTCAAGCAAATTCAGTTTATTTGTCAACATCAAGATGCTACTCGCGAATATACTGATGTTCTGCATGTATTCATGAGTATATCTTCACCAGATGACCCCAAATCATGTGAAATTTAGTCTTAAATCGTGGCACCGGGCTGTCAGAGCTGTTGGCCTTTAATTACATGTTGTTGAAATAAATGGAGAATCATCACTAACACAACACTTCCTTGTCTTAGGATGGACCCCGCTCTGCTGAGGGAGCGGGAGCTGTTCAAAAAGAGAGCCCTCTCTACTCCTGCTGTAGAGAAAAGACCTGCTTCTTCTGATTCAGGATCACACAAGAAGAAGAAGCCTAAAGTCGAGAGGGACAGCTCCTCTGGCACCAAACATGGCTCTGGTAAGCAAACCTGTGCATGTGTATGTATGTCTGAAACAACAGGCTTTTACTATTTGCTTAAAGTCATTGTTCTCCTAGTATCCCATTGGAAACATATTTTCTACGTACTTCAAATGTCAACTACTCAAACTATTGCACAAGAGTAATTTGAAGGTCTTTTATTACTCAACACTGACTCATGTGAGCTTTAAGCCATGTTGTAATGTTGTTACCTCCTCAAAAACATACCTGGAGTTGTTTTGTTTCATTCACGCATGTCTGAGTAATCCTTTATTATTAGTTGGTCTACATCTCCAAAGTTCAAAATGCTCTGTTCCACTTTATGATGTCATGAAGTGGTAGTTTTCATGTTAATAGCTCCTTTTACTTAGTCCTTAGCTCCTTAGTTGAGTAGAGATCGGCAATTCCAGGGCTGAATTCACAAGTGATTCTAGTGAAGGTGTATGGAGTTTGAAAACACAGCGAAGCACTTCCTGTATTACCACATCACAGTGTTTTCAGTTTTAGAGAAGTACTCAGTGTAAATATGCAGGGTTTATGTGTTAAACATGTGTGAATGAAACTTCAGGTATGTTTGTGATGAGGAAACAACATTATAATAACATAGATTAAAAAAAAAAACTGCAATAAAAAGAAAATTGTGAGCAAATAAAGTAAACTACTGTCTGTCTGCACAAAACCGCCAGATACTGAGGACCACCGCTTTAGTGATAAACATAAAAATGATGATATTAATGTGCCATTCGATCAGTAGCATTGACTGAACACAGAAACCAATTCATTGTAAGTATTTATTAGGCATTTTTGTGTTAAGGGTCATGAAACATACACTGTGTCCATGTGGCATAGTAATTCACATCACTGTCAAGCAACAAGACGCCTCTTTCACGTGTGGCATTGATGAACATTTGTGCAAACTGAGTGTTCTGTACTTGAACTAAAGCAAAGATGAGAGACCAAGCTTCTCCACAGCAATCGATGCAGTTCATTTATCTGAGCTTTATGAAGTGGTGGAGCAGTTACACCAACACATATATACTGTACAGAAGTTTAAAATCTCAAATCAAAAGTAAATGATACTATTTAGCACGTTTTTCAATAGTCATTTCTCAAACAATAATAACTTCCATGATGCATAACTTCTGCCGGTTACGTCAGCTTAAGTAAGTGTAATGTGACTGTTTGCACATTAAGAGCACTGTATCAGTAGCTGTAGCGTTTTTTTGTTGCATAAACGTATTGCTAAACTGATGTGATGATTGTTTTAGTTATTCTGTTATAATACACTTGTGCTTTGTTAGCAAGGCTTCAAATGTTAAATGTGATTTTGTAAGTTGGTTAAAAGTGCATTATGAAATAAAATATCGAGATTCTTACAGTGTAATACAAAACAAAATTCATTTTACAAAATTCCCTTTTTTTCCATAACGATACTTTTCCATACACGCTTTGGGCTCTGAAAGCAATATTCTTCATCTGTTTCATACGATCTCTGTTTGTGAGTCGGGCGGCTTGCACATGGCAGACATGAGCCTGCTGCAGCTCCCCGGACCCTCGGCCTGAAGCTGCAGATGCGTCTTTCCTTTGGCACAGCAGCCACAGTCCAACAGCTCGTACAAAACCGCTAAAGCCGCTAACGATATGACAGTGAGGATGAAGAGCAGGAGGATGACGAAGCAGGCCACGTTCCAGCCGTCGTGAAAGGGGTAGACCTCCTGGACCTGCATGGACATGTAGGACAAGGGCTGGGCCTCCGGGAAGTTAAGTGGTGCTGCGGCTGTGGTGTTGGCCATTGTTGGTACTGGAGAAGAAGACAATAGTCAGTTATAATTGCTGACATAAGTAGTGAAAATCAGATACTAATATTGAAACTAGATACTCATTTGAGGAAGTATCGATACTGCAAAGATATCACATTAAGAGAACAACATTTGAGCTTTCCTGAACAGTTTTTGTATGATGTTGAGCTTTGTAAGAACGAATATTAGACCTCATGGTAACATAAAGAAAACGCTATTTGTATTTTGTAATAGTTGGTATTGGCTATCGAGTGAATTCCTTAGTATTGAACTTGTTCGAAATTGTAGCATTGTGACAAGACATAATGAAGCTATGGACTATTTAAAATTGTACTAAAGAATTTAAAGCTCCCTGTCCCGTTTGGAGTGGTCGGCGAGTACACTCAGACTTTATAAGACTCTCTCCCCTGTATGTGCTCTGTCGGTGACCCACATTACTGGAAGGAGGAGACGCGCTCGTGTTCCTCTACGCTAGTCTGCAGGTGGATGCATTTTTAATACCTCCAAGAGAAGAGCGAAATCCCTTTAAAAACTAAAAACTATGGGCAATACATTCCTACACGTACCTCCAGACCAACATTTTACACATATTTCACAATTAATAGCAAAAGAAGAAGTTAAAATCTGTCAACTGGACAAATCGTTTGTTTTTTTTTTACAACGATTTGTCCAGTTGACAGATTTAAACTTCGTCTTTTGCTGTGGATCAGACCTGGACGACTTGGGGTTTACACAGACTTCAGAATTAATACATTTTACTTCAATTGTACGTGTAATATTCGGCGACCAAGGCCAATCACAATGGCAAAAACAAAGGGAGTACTTTCTCTCTGTTCAATCCTAACTTTGTTTTAAGGGCCACTTCAAAGCGTAACATGAACCTTATGTAGTTATCCCAGATTCTGTTGTCCCTGGGCGCTGTTGGGAGAAAGTGCCAAATGCGAAAAGCAATCCAATCACGATTATCGAAGCGTTGCGCATTAACTTTTGTGAGCGGCTCATTAGATTATAGATGCAAATAGGTTCTTCCATTTCAAAAGGTCTCATCTAATATCTGTTTGGTATTTATTTCAATTCACCAACACAATGCAGTTTAGCACAATCGCTTTCTGTTCTCATTCAGGTCTGCTTTTGTAACGGCAGGCAGACCTCATATAATTAGCCCAACAGCCTCACTTATTACCATCACAACTATTCACTCTGCTCTGTTCATGTGCCTGCTGGTACCCCCCAGGGCTTATGTGCTCCTGTTGACAGAGAGAGACCTGCCTCCAGCATCTGCCGCCTCTCCACAACCGAGCCCCACCCCAGAGAGGTGTAGAAGGGGCAGTTACTCCAGTGATTAAACCTGGTATTGGCTCCTCACGTCTGCCAGCCCACACACATCCTGTCCATCCTACAGATACTAGATCATGAGTGATGTCATGTTTGGTTTGAGGACGAGAGCAGACAGAAACATGTTTATTTAATCACACGTGTGGTCCTTTTGGCTACAGCGTTCAGTGTTTCTGCTCTTACGACTTCGATCAGCTCTTTTTGCTGTAGCACAGTATGGATTTGTGGCTCCCGACTGTGCTGCAGTCTGTGTTTTTAAATTTGGCAAAAAGAAAATGCTGAATTCGTCCAAAATCTGAATCCGTTTCCACGCAGCTCGATAATCTAACACAGTTTGTTATTTATTTAATCCCACAGTAATAAAATGCGCTCCCCCAAAAATAAACTGCTTCTTACCGATGTGTGTCTGGGTCCTTGGAAGATGCTCCACCTGTGTGTGCTGTCCACTCTCTCCCTCCCTCAGTCTCCCTTCCTGGCCCTGTTTTCCTGCTCCTGCACCCCTCACTCTCCTCGGTCGATGGCTCCCTCCGCCACTCCTTGCAGCTCTGTCTCGGCTCAGCGCAGCCTCCGCGCCGCCATTGGCTCGTGGCTCTTAGCCCTGCCTCTGCGCCATTCGTCCAGCAGCCCGTCAGAAACGTGAAAGTCCCGCCCACCACACTCACAGTCAAACAGAGTCCCGCCCACCGCGCTGCATCATTCATGAGGCTGTGTCGCTTTTCCATTTTCAGCGGAAAGAGCCGAGGGCCAGACTAGTCTCCACAGGGGAACCTCAGATCACTCCCTGTCTTGTTTGGTTCATCTGATAATCTATGTTTTATAGCTTACAATCTCAGCTGTTTTGTCTGAAGGATCATACGTCGCCACTGATTACTGAATACTGATAGTTTTTATTTATTTATCCATCTTTCTTTGTACAAGGAGAGTCCATTGAGAGCACCAGACTGTTTTTCATGAGCGCCCTGTTCAAAATACAGAAAAATACAAACAAAAACATAACTGCTTAGGTCCATTTAACACTTTTTTTTTTTTTTTGTGATCAAATTTTATTCAAGTATCAATCTCAAGTGCAGATATACAGGTTACAATCCGATTATATTTTTCCCACTTTTTCACCCCTCCACCCCACAACCCGATGGGCATATAAACCAAAAGAAAAATTAGTTAATACAATTTATGATAATAATAATAACTAAATAGACATATAGAAATAATGCAATGTAATAATAATAATAAAAGTAAAATAATAAAAATGAAAATAATGCCGTCCAGGTTTTCCTTCCATACAGTAATAGCTATTCCTCCATCAAAAGAAATCAGCAGAAATGACATTATACATCCATTTAACACATTAAAAACAGGAGCAGGCATGATTATAAATGTATTAAAGTGACACCAGTGTATCCAGTCTGTAGACGTAGACAATCATGATTAAAGTTCAACAAAACCTGTGAGATACTGAGTCGGTCTGTCGTCGTAGTGCCTCATAAATACATTCTGTACAGTGTCGTTCTCTGTGACACCTGTTTTTTCAGAGAGTAACAGAGACGGGTTTAAACTCATCACCTGTTATGAAACGAAGGGCTGAGTGAAAGTGGATCTAAATGTTTCAAAGTCGAGGCTGAAGTCTGAAGTATGATATCTCTATAATCTAGTTCAGAAAGAAATCTTATCCTTTGTGGGCACTGATGTAATAGATTTCTCAGTATTGCTTTTTCAAGACCTTTATAGAAATTGTAAGATTTTGATACCACATAATCTAATAAACTGTATTTTCTGGACTATACGTCACACTTTTTTCATAGTTTGGCCGGGGGTGCGACTTATATTTCACATATAAATCGCATCTGAGTATATGTTTTTTTTCTTCATTATTCTGCAGAAGATTATTTTAATATTTATTTTTGCCCGGTGCGACTTATACTCCGGAAAATACGGTACTTCCAGAGCAGTTGTCAGGGCTCATTTTACTTACTTACTTTTACTATTCTCTGATCTATGTCATAACGTTGTTTCCTGATCACAGACAGACCTGGAGTTGTGTTTTGTTTCATTCATTCTTCTCTCAAACTCAAAACACTCTGTTCCACCTTGTGATGTCATCATGTGGTGATACAGGAAGTGCTCCACTGTGTTTTTAAACTCCATAAACACCTTCACTAGAATCATTTGGATGGATTTCAACTGTAGAATTGCCACTTATCTGTACTGAACTACGGTAAAATGTAGCTGTTAACTTAAACTACTGCTACATGACATCACAAGGTGGAACAGGGCATTTTGAGCTTTGAAGATGTACAGACTAATAAGAAAGTGTTACTCAAACAAATCACAACTCCAGGTCTGTTTTTGTGGAGGTAACATCATTATAACATGACTTAAAACTCACAAGAGTCTATTTTGTGTAATATAGGACCTTTAATATCTAACTTGTTCAATCAAAAACTTCATGGCTGCATACAGGACTGAAATTGATACTTTGTCATAGGAAACAACCAAATACACTTTCCTTATTCTCACTGTTGTTTCTTCTCCTCCACAGAATCCACAAATGGAATAAACATCAAGACGAGTTCTGGGTACAAGTTTGGATGCTTGGCCAAAATAGTCAACTACATGAAGGTGAGTTACTGCTTGTCCTTTTTTTTTTTTTTTTTTGTACTAATCCCAGACCTGAAGGAAGGGCATCTGGTGTAAAAAAACATGTATCTTTGCACACAGCAGAAACAACAGTATATTGTAACAAGACTGATATAACTCCGCTTGTTCATGGAGACTGTGAAATGTGTGACTTATCTGTACATTTATGATTTATGTAGAGCTGCCGTGGTGCCCTGCGTCGTCTCTCGCTCATTTCAGCTTGTCAAATATTAGCATTTTCTGCACCATCTGTTTAATGTGTGTGAAATATTGTGACTGTTCTAAAAGCTGTATTTCGGACTGTGAAAAATGTCTCATCACTGCTTTCTGCTCTTTTTTTTGTGTATCTCGGCAACAGACGAGGCATCAGAACGGTGACACTCACTTCCTGACCTTAGATGAAATTTTGGATGAGACCAAACTCCTCGACATCGGCATGAAGCAGAAACAGTGGCTTATGAACGAGGTGCACATCTGTTGAATTTGTGTGTTTGAGTTTGTTTTTTACTCTTAAATAATATAATTTGACTTGTAGGCTCTTGTTAATAACCCCAAAATTGAAGTTCGAGATGGAACGTATGGGTTTAAACCAAAGTACAATCTAAAAGACAAAAAAGCCCTGCTCAGGCTACTGGACAAACACGGACAGCAGGGACTGGGGGGAATTCTGCTGGATGATGTTGAGGAGGGGCTTCCCAACGCTGCCAAGGCCATTAAGGTAATGCCTTTTACTGCGAGTGTGATGGGTGTGACTAGTGTGGATCCTGCTTTAGAAACACAAAACAAATGTATCTTTTTACAGGCTTTGGGAGATCAGATCATCTTTGTTACCAGGCCAGACAAAAAGAAGATTCTCTTTTACAATGACAAACACTGCCAGTTTCTCGTAGACGAAGGTAAGTACTAAAGCCGTTACCGAAGTGTTTGTGTTTCCATATGACGCGACGTAATGGGCCGTTTATAACACGACTCCATTTATATCAGAGTTTCAAAAGCTGTGGAGGAGCGTTCCTGTTGATTCAATAGACGAAGAAAAGATTGAAGAGTATTTAAAGAAACAAGGCATTTCCTCAATGCAAGAAACGGGACCAAAGAAAGTGGTCAGTGATTCTTTTTATCTATATATATTATTTATATATACAGTCATTCATTTTGTATATATGCCAGTCAAAGGTTGGACACACCCTCTCAATGATTTTAATTTTTTTTTTTACTTTTTACATGTTACATACATACGAAAGACATCAAATATATGATGCCAGATATATGGAATTAATGTAGTAAAGAAAAAAGTAAAATAACTACTAAACATTTTTCGACAAAAGGTGGCTACTTTGAGGATTTGAATATGAAAAAATATATTCACTGCTACATAATTCCATATATCTTATACCTTAAGTCATATATCTGATGTCCTCTATATGCATCTAAAAAGTAGAAAGTATTAAATGTAAAAAGAAAAAAAAAAGCGTTGAATGAGAAGGTGCGTCCAAACCTTTGACTCGTAGTTTGTGTATTTACTTGTTTGTTAAATCGGATTTCTTGTGTCTTTCCAGTTACCAGTTCAGAAGAGGAAGAAGCAGAGCGGACAGAGGAAAAGGCAGTTCAAGACTCACAACAATCACTTGGCCGGTGTTTTGGAGGACTATTCAGATGGCGTGCCAGCCAATAAATGAAACGGCTTCTTTCCTTTCGGGTCAGAAAACAGTATTTTTGGAAACGGCTGGATGTGCCCAAACTATAATACAGACTGCTCTTTTTCCATCTGTCATCTCTGGTCTTTATTGGTCTTAGTTTATCATGTTAATTCTGGCTTTTTTTGGATCAGAGATGAGAGAAACACAAGACTGAGAGTGCAAGGTCATATGCTGTAAATGCATTAGAATTTGTTTTATATATACACACCATTGTGTGAGGAAAACTGTGTTAATATTCGGAGGACCAGATGTCAGATGTTCTCAATCAGCCAGTGCTGTGCATTACATTACATTAAACTTTACAGTTTTAATTATCTGTTATTGAGACATTTATTTAATACTCTAATGATTTCAGGACTTGTTTTTGTAAATGTTGCAGGACGTACAGAAGTGACGACCACAGGCTCGACATTGTTGTGTATATAATGCAAACCATTTTATTTCATGTCATTTATTAATCTTACAAACTTAGTTCAAAAAGGTATAGCAAAGCAGAAGCATTAGAAAATATGTTATAATTAAAGGTAACAGTTATTAGATTAGATAAAGAGATTATACTATTTACTATATTTATCTTACAATATGCAATTCATCCATTTCCAAACTTGAGGTCTAGCTGGGATTGTGACCTGGTTTGACCGTCTTCTTCAGATGGTGGTAGTTTGGTAAAATCTTCATCAAAAAGTCCAGTTGTAGAGTTTGGGGCTAAAAGTAAATAATTTCCATTGTTACAAATATACCACTGTAACCTTCAGACAGACACTGGCTGCAGTTACACACACCAAAATATGATCATTATCTGAACTCTGGACCTTTTAACCTTACGCAACTGACCACAAAATCTGACATGAGTAATCGAAGGGACCATAATCACAAATAAATCAGTTTACAGGTCTTTTTAATAGTCACAGAACTCAGAAAATCTGGTAATAATCAGATTTTGAGTGCATGTGACCACTCCAGTGTAACTTTGTCCTACCTGCGGTCTCTCTGTCTGCACCCTCCTCATGCACCCGGAGCCGTATATAACTGTGTTCTCAGGTATAACCTCACAGGTGTTGACTCTGCAAAATGCTCCGATAATGCAGCCGCTGGTCAATATGACGTTTCGACCAACTTCAGCTAAAAGTATAAACAAGAGGAACATTGAACAAAGCGGTTTGTGACAGATGAATATAATCACTGAAATGTAAACCGACTCACCTTTTGATTCTATTACATTATTGTCTCCAATTTTCAGAGCTTGAGATGCTAAAGAAAGTTAAGGCAATTATATATATTTTTCTTTCATAAATTAATTGCAGTTTGGGCCAAAATAAAAAGTTCTCAAAAGGATACTGCATCCCACTTCAAACACGTTATTGATGCCGATGGTCATAGTCTTTGGTTCAAATTCCGAATCTGGCGTGATATTTTCTGGATGACTACAGAAATGAACATCACAAATTGTTATTTTACAAAAGGTTAAGAGAAAAGTAAAAAGGAGCAAAGAATGGACTTTACCCATTAATAATAAGTGCCTGCTCTTCAATCAAATTGCCTTCTCCGATGACAATGGGTCCTGCTTCTGCAATGATTCGAGCTTTAGGGTGGACCACTGTCCTGGGACCTGAACACAGAACAAAACAAAAGAAAAATAATGCTGATCTGCACAAGGACACTTTGGGTCCATGTTAAGTTGCCTTTTGAAAGCTTCAGCTCCCTGATTCCACAGCTGTTAACCATAGACTATCTGGCTGTAATACTCCCCACAGAGAAGAGGCAATAGGACATGTCCTGCTTCTTTTCTCTAGCCTGTAGCTCTGGGATGGACTGTTTTACCTCTCTCCTCTTGTCCCAATGGCTCTGGGATGAACACCTCCTGCCTCCCTCCTCTAAGGCCTATAACTCTGGACACGTCCTGCCTTTCTCCTCTAGGACCTATAGCTCTGGACACGTCCTGCCTCGCTCATCTGAGACCTATAGCTCTGGGATGGACATGTCCTGCCTCTCTCCTCTATACCTATAGCTCTGGACACATCCCGCCTCTCTCCTCTAGGGCCTATAGCTCTGGACACATCCCGCCTCTCTCCTCTGAGACCTATAGCTCTGGTATGGACGTGTCCTACCTCTCTTCTCTAGGGCCTGTCGCTCTGGACACATCCTGCCTCTCTCCTCTAGGGCCTATAGCTCTGGACACATCCTGCCTCTCTCCTCTAGGGCCTGTTGCTCTGGACACATCCTGCCTTTCTCCTCTAGGGCCTATAGCTCTGGACACATCCTGCCTCTCTCCTCTAGGGCCTATAGCTCTGGACACATCCTGCCTCTCTCCTCTAGGGCCTATAGCTCTGGACACATCCTGCCTCTCTCCTCTAGGGCCTATAGCTCTGGACACATCCTGCCTCTCTCCTCTAGGGCCTATAGCTCTGGACATGTCCTGCCTCTCTCCTCTAGGGCCTGTAGCTCTGGACATGTCCTGCCTCTCTCATCTAGGGCCTGTAGCTCTGGACATGTCCTGCCTCTCTCCTCTAGGGCCTATAGCTCTGAACACATCCCGCCTCTCTCCTCTGAGACCTATAGCTCTGGGATGGACACACGATAGAGGCTGTGCACAAGTTTAAAAAAGGAAACTCTCACAGCATTAATTTGACAATAGAAACGTGCAACTCATGACAATTACCTTCAGGAGTAGCTACATAACTAAAATATCTAAACAAAAACACCAAACATTAGCATAAGCAATTGAGTTAAGTGCTGCAGAGCGCTGGGCTTTGATTCTAATATTGTTTTAAACACATAAAAACGTCCAAATGTTTTAGTTAAATGCGTGCATGTAAAACTTAGATCATGTTAAAGAGATTTAAGAGAGTTACGTTGTTTAACATTCTAAGCTCTATGCCCTCATGATACAAACAGTCAATAATGTGAACAAACCCGTCACAATCTGATTATAAAAACCTCTTACCTATGGTCACATCTCCTCTGATCTCACTTTCAACACAAACGACGGCACCAGCGGCTATTTTGACACTGACAAAAAATGAATAAACAAGTGAAAAGTTAGCTGAAGTAGCTAGCCACATAACGGTAATAATATGCTTATTAATGAACCATCATACACTTTTATGTCCAGGCACTCATTACTGTTACTGTTTATAGTTGGTTTAAGTGTGAGTTCATAGTTATTATAGTAAAATAAAACTTAAATGACCTTTTTTGTGCGTTTTGTTTGTCCATAGCGAGCTGAGTGGGTTGGGTGGTGCCGCTCTGGGCTCGATTACTTCCGCCTGTGGCCTCCTTCTTTAGTGCTGCATAATGATCAGTACAGAGCATTACCGCCACCTAGCGACACCTTCCAAACCCTGCATTACAATATGTACAGTATTGAATACAACCGTTAAGTCCATAATATTAAACCTATTACAAATAAAAAAAAAAATGATGAATCGATAAAATTAATTTAAAATTGTGAAAAATTATTGTTCGCTACACAATTGTATCTATTTTCACATGAGATTAATGGCTATGTTAGCAAACTGTTCAATAATATGGATTTATCACTCTATTTTAGGCATTTAGATAGCGCCAGAACAGGCAATGCGATCAATTTTGTCCCGTGTCGCACCCACTACAACATCAAAACAAGGAAGTCACTGATGAGGAATTTGCTATGTCAAAAAAGAAACTAAATAAAACCACAAACTTTTCACTGGCACAGAAGGACAGACATGCAACACAAGAAAGCATGAAATACCAAGAAAGTTTGACTGTATTTTATTTATCTATTGCTGCTTTGATTGTAGCCATATGTGTAGTGCCATTAACTGCAGAAATGTCCAGCTGTAAGTGTTTTTCTCCTCTGCTTCATGTTGTTAGCTTCATGTTAGCTTCGTATGTTAGCTTCATGTGTTATTAGCCTCATGGTTTAAACTTTATGTTGTTGTTAGCTTCGTGTTTTAAGCTTTATGTTGTTGTTAGCCTCATGCTAGCTTCATGTTTTAAGCTTTATGTTGTTAGCTTCGTGTTAGTCTCATGTTGTTAGCCTCATGTTTTAAGCTTTATATTGTTGTTAGCTTCATGTTAGCTTCATATTAGTGTCTTCTTTGGTCCAGTGCTCTCTTGAAAACTGTTTGAACTTCCCTCCCGAGTTATTTCACGGATTAAAACGAGCATGTGACCAGAGGGACTGCAGCCATAGTTTCTCAGCCTTAACCTCATGCTTGGGTCGGCTTTTGGCTAGCTTGCTTTGCTAACACATTAAGGACTAGCTCTGCTGACAGTGGAGTAGTATTTTGATGCTTTTATGGCTTGTTATCACGTGAGTTGATTGACATTTTCTCTTTTAAGCAGAATGCAATAAGGTTGGTTGTGATCAGCAATGGGGAAGGGGCATCTATTTTTGGCAGCCATTCTAATGTGATCACTATTGCTGGTGTTTTGTTATTGCTATTTTTAATTTCCTATTCTTTTTGTCTCATCTACAGCTGACTTTCAACGTCAGAAACGTTCCCTGAAGATGGACGAGGCATTACTGAGAGTCAACAATGAGCTGAGCACTAATGTGACTGTTACCTGGACTTCTCAGGAATGTTACCAGGTAGATTCACACACAACTGTTGCTTTTTCCCTGTTGTGCACTATGGCATGAGTTAATCTATAATGTCACATGCTTTTTAGTGTCTATATCAACATCTTGGAGTGGTAACTGCAGCACTCAGTCCTGGCCAACCTAGTTCATCAGATTTTACAGTGAATACACAGCATGGACTTACAATAATGCTTAATGCGACTTCAGCCCAGCAGCTCTGCAAGTGAGTAATAAAACTGCTATTGATACTTTGCAGCTGATGTCATGACATTACCTGGGAGTGTGATACTAACCGTAGGTACTGCTCTGTCTGAGACATTGTTAGACTTTAATCTGAGCTTATTTCAACACAGTCTGACCACAAAGAACTGACTTAGTTGAAACTACAGCAGTTGAGCTGATTTGTGCTGTTAAACAAGTCACGCACAAATAAAGTTCCAGTCACAAGCATTAGCCAACAGGTTTTCAGTTTGTCACTCTCACTCTCATGCTGAAAATCAAACACCTCAAAGGACCATGAACGCCTGGATCGATCACAGGCTCCTGAAAATGTGTTATTTAAATTTATTTTGTATTATTTCTTGAGTTTTCAGACAATCTTAAAGCGTTTTTTGACAGCTTTGGCTAATGTGTGCATTGTGTCACCATGGTAACTGATGAACATTCTGCCATACGCTCACACGGCCAGTCAAATGTTTGGACACACCATCTTATTCAATGCTTTTTTTTTTTTTTTTTTTACTACATTTTAAGTACATGCACATAACTCTACTATTTTTTTTTTTTAATTTTTATGTTATCTTCTTTTTCCCTTTTTTATTTTTATTTTTTTACATAATTCCATATATCTTGTTTTATATTTTTGATGTCTTCTGTTGGTTTATAAAATGTAGAAAGTAGTAAAAACAGTAAATGAGATGACGTGTCCAAACCTTTGACTGGTAGTGTACATTTAAACAACACCATATTTAAACAACATGTAGAACACCCTCAGCATCATATCACTCTGAAGTATCAATACAGTAGTATAAAAAGCATTTTATAGTTCCAGATATTATGTAAAGGTTTATCTGTAACTTTAATCTTACAGTGCGATCTCATTTCACTTTGGAGAGCACGGAAATTACTCCCTTTGGATAAAAAATCTGAACAATAGCTCAGAAGCTGACTGCTCCATAGTGACAGATGGAAAACCAGTGAACAGCTACACTCGTGAGTCACATTTTGTGTATGAAGCCGTCTCGTGAGAAAATATAAATTAAGTGTTAAGAAATGCATATTTGTTCTGTTTTCTTCACAGCAATCCTAATAGCCTTCTTTGTCCTCGCTGGGTTGGCCTTACTTTTTGCTATCGGAAAAACACTGTTGGGGTAAAGTGTCATATCGTCAGAATAATGTGGAAAGCCTTTCAGACAAAATTAAAATGTGTTTTTGTATACAGACTTGAGACGGTGAGAAGAGTATTCTTTCAGCTGACAGGTTCTATGGAAACTGAGCGGTTGATCAACTCTGTAAGACTCTTCCTGATCAGAAATATGTTAAAATCACAATGCTAAAATATATATCGGGTAATCTAGGATGCAATAGTTTATTTTTTTTATTTTTTTGTTTTAGGAACTTGGCTCTCCTGGCAGGACAGTTACTACAACCACTGACAACATCTTGCCTCCTCCTCCAAGCCCAAGCAAGAGACTTCGATCGCTAGATACTTTCAGAGGGTACGTGCTTATGTCATTTGCACATGTTCTATATTTGTTAACATGTAATTATATAAGTAAAGGGCCCATATTATGCTATTTTCTGATCTGTTATAATGTTATTTCCTCATCACAAACAGACCTGGAGTTGTGTTTTGTTTCATTCACACATGTTTAACACAAATCTTGCACATTTAGGCGTTTAGAGTTCTTCTCTCAAACAGAAAACACTCTGTTCCACCTTGTCATGTCATATGGTAATACAGGAAGTGCTCCACTGTGTTTTAAAACTCCACACACCTTCACTAGAATCATTTGGATGATTTCAACCTTGTAGTGGCCAATCTCTACTGAACTAAAGGTAAAAGGCATTTATTAACTTGAAAACTGCCTCTACATGACATCATAAGGTGGAACGGAGCATTTTGAGCTTTGGAGATGTACAGACTAATAATAAAGTGTTACTCAAACATGTGTGAATGAAACAAAACACAACTTCAAGTATGTTTTTGATGAGTTAACAACATTGCAACATGGCTAAAAGCTCAAAAGAGTCAATTTTGTGTAATATAGGACCTTTAAATATGCTTTCTTACAGTATTTCGTTAACTATCATGGTGTTTGTGAACTATGGAGGAGGGAGATACTGGTTCTTCAAACATTCGAGCTGGAACGGTAAACCAGATTGACTTATGTATATGGATGTATTCACAGATGTTTTGTCTGATAAAAATATTCTTCCTGTTTCACTGGTAGGTCTTACTGTGGCTGATCTAGTGTTTCCTTGGTAAGTGCCTTTTGCTCTATCATTTAATTTACATAAACCTTGCATTAACCTTGATATTAACGTGATTTTGCTCTTATACTGTAGGTTTGTATTCATAATGGGGACATCTACTGCCCTGTCAATCAACATGCTGCTGCGTTCAGGCTCCTCTCGTTCCTCTCTGCTGAAGAAGGTGCTGTGGAGGACCCTGCAGCTCTTTGTCATCGGGGTCGTCATCATCAACCCAAATTACTGCCAAGGACCTTGTTAGTAAAAACAATATCTACATGTAATGCAATGATTTACTGGGTGCTGATAATAAAAAAATGGTTTTGTCAAATGTGCTTACTTTTAGTGTCCTGGGAAAGCCTGAGGATTCCTGGCGTGCTGCAGCGTCTGGCCTGGTCATATCTGGTGGTGGCATGTTTGGATTTATTAGTAGCAAGAGCTCACCTCGATATAATTACTACGGTGGGGGAATCTTTTATCAGCTCATGCGTGGATATGTTTCACTTAGTTAATATTTCGATAGTTTGATTGTGTTGTGTCGTTTCTAGGATACTTGGTGGTCTCCTGTCCTCGATATCTTACTTTACTGGCCGTCGTGGCTCTGTGTGCTCCTCCTAGAAGTGACGTGGCTTTGTCTTACTTTTCTGCTTCCTGTTCCTGACTGCCCCACGTGAGTTGAAAAGAGTTATTAATACAAAGTAATCGCTAAGATAAGGCGAATTTTAGTGCTAATAAAAAATGTGTTGCGTTATTTTGTTTTTCGATTGTTTTTTTTGTTTTTTATGAACTAAAACCAAACTACAGCAAAGTGTTTTTAAATCACAAATGAGAGCCTTTTGTTTCTTACTCAAGGATGTACAGGGCGGCCCAAAAGTCACTGACAGTTGGAAAAAAAACCCCTCATAACTCTTTTGTTTCTACATATTTTTATTTTATTTTTTCAGAGCATTTAGAACGACCCTTCCGACATTAATCTGAGCAAATACAGCACCGAGGAACAAACCCTCATTGTACAGTGGTACTTTGAGTCACATGGGTCAAATTCACAAACCCAGTGGTGTTACCGTCAACATTTTAATACCAGAGATGCCCCAAGTGTAAATGCCATTAAAGGAATAATAAGTGTTTTTCACAGACAGGGGGCAGTATGTGATCTCCACAGACCTGACTAGTCCTGATTTCTTCCTGTGGGGCTATCTTAAAGAAAAGGTGTTTGTGAATAAACCTCAGACAATAAACAACCTAAAACGTAACATCGAGGATCAAATAAGAGACATAAGCCCGGAAATGCTTTAAATGTTATGTAAAGTGTGTTGGATCGGGCTGTTCAGTGTGAAACCCAACATGGTGGACACTTTACACATTACCTACTGTTAAAATTTGGTGAGCATAACTTAAGAATTATAGGAGCTACTGAAGATTTAAACGTGTCAGTGACTTTTGGGCCACCCTGTATCTGCAAAGTGCATTTATTCAATGGCCATTTGGGGAGAGAATTTTATTTTATTTTTTATTTTTTCAGTGTAAAAATACAAATACAATTGTTTTATCATGGCTACACAAAAGATCTTAATCAGGTGCTGTTGCTGTATGAACAGGGGTTATCTGGGCCCAGGAGGAATAGGGGACATGGGTCTTTATGCTAACTGCACTGGAGGAGCTGCTGGATATATTGACCGCTGGCTGCTGGGAGTGAAACACATCTATCAGACTCCTTCTTCACGGGTTAGTGAGCAGCTAAACAACTGGAACAGACCACTATACCGCAGATTTAGTCTTTAACGCACTGCCCACTGTCGGAGGCTCGGTCTTACACAGACAATACAGACACTGATATTAACTCCTCAGAAACCTCTGTTCTTAGAGAGTGGCAGTGGCTCAGCTGGTAGAGCGTTCTTCCACTGATCTGGAGGTCAGCGGTTTGAATCCTGCTCCCAACATAAGCTAAGTTGGCTGATCCACTGACCCACAGGTTAGCAATTCATTTCCAGCCTCCATACGTGCACTGCCATTGTGTACCAGGGCAAAACACTTACACTTTCTTACCTCTAGTGTCTGAGTACTCTGGTGTATGTGTGTGATGTTGGAGTGCTATATAAATTTGACTATCTACCGTTTTCTGTTAACTCTTCTTATTTTCTTATAGGTTATCTATGCAACACAAATGCCTTTTGATCCTGAAGGTGTTCTGGGCAGCATCAACTCAATACTCATGACTTATCTTGGATTACAGGTTTGATGTGTGAAAATCAGTCACTTTGGCTTTAATGACTTTTTATAATTTGACCAATCTTTTTCTTTAGGCAGGAAAGATAATCCTCCATTACAGGGATCTGCACACGAGCATAATGTCAAGGTTTCTTATATGGGGTCTGTTCTTGGTAAGAATTGTTTCATTAACTCTAAATGACATCTTTAACTCAGTGGTGGTTGAAGTACTAAAAATACAGATATAGAAGTAAAAAGTTATTCAAGTTAAAGTATCACATGACAAAATCTACTTATGTAAAAGCATTTAAGTATTTGTTTAAAAATGTACTGAAAGAGTAAAAAGTAAAAGTGTTGAAGTGTTAAATGTAGTGAAAAAAGTAGTAAAAAATACACAGATTTTGAACAGCAGTAACAGCCAATTTATAAATGTTGTGTGTTTATTTTTGTTTGCTCAAAGCTGAAGTTTAAACTCAAAAACTTTAGTCAGGATGTTTCCACGAACATGGAAAAAATAGCTCCTCAAATCATATGAAAAGTACTTTTTACTTTTCAGTCCTGTTCAAAAATGTAGTAGAGCAGAAATACAGATACTGCTCTTAAATGAAGTAAAAGTAAAAAGTAATTAAATTTTTAGGCATTTGTACTTTACCTAAGTACGCTCTGTTAATACTTGCACTTTGTTACCTTCCACCACTGACTATATTTTGATTATTAGTGTAACATTTCTGTTCAAATAAATACTTTGTGTTCCTACAGGGAGTCATATCAGCAATCCTCACGAGATGCTCCAAAGACCAGGGCTTTATTCCTGTCAATAAGAATCTGTGGTAATGGACTGTTCTCTCTCAGACTTTACATTTTTGCACACAGTTATATATACTGATAGTCTTTACATTATACACATGAAGTAAGCTTTTTATTTTTGTGTGTTAATTCGCAGGTCCCTGTCCTACGTGACGACTTTGGCCTGTTTTGCCTTCGTGCTGCTCGTGTTCATCTACTACATTGTCGATGTGAGAAAGTGGTGGTCTGGCGCTCCTTTTTACTACCCTGGTAATTATTCAAGAAACTTTAATATGCTCTCAATATTTTCACTGCTGTGGAGTTTACATTGTTTGACTTTGGGTTTAGAAACATGTCTCTAATGTAGCTCTGTCATGATAACTACTATATACACTTATCGTTCAGTAAATGACACATGGAACCATTATTTTTGCAGGTGAATAGTATAATGGTGCTTTTTTCGTTAAACTTTTATTTTAGTGAAGCCCAAAATTACAACAGCAGCAGTCGCCTCTTAGGGCTGAACATGAGAATTAATTTAACCAACAGAAAGTTAGAAAAAAGAGCGCCCCCTGTCTTTAGACTCTCCTTTATCGTCAAGGAAAAACTGACTTCAGCACTATATTGTACTTCAAAATGCTACAATGACAGGCCTCCTCTAATATCTTTAACCGTTTTTGCAGGGATGAACTCCATCCTCGTGTATGTGGGTCATGAAGTCTTTGAGGAGTACTTTCCTTTCCGTTGGCAAATGATCAACAGCCAATCTCACGCTGAACATCTGGCACAAAATGTAGTGGCCACGTCTTGTTGGGTCTTTATCTCCTATGTGCTGTACAGGAAAAAGATCTTCTGGAAGATATGACCCTGAAAGCGACTTCAAATAACCATGTTTACAGTGGGATTGTACAAAGAAGAGCACGGGCCATTTTTCTTACTGTGGTTTGGTACAATTACAGTATTTTCTTGATGTCGGTGTAAATCCCTCAGTCGTCCAGGTCTGATCCGTTGTAAAAGAAAAATATAAAATCTGTCAAATGGACAAAAGTATTTTCTTGCGACTGTGGCATTTCACTTGTTAAGAAACATAATTCTCACTCAGGAAAAAGGCTGATGAATGAAGTCATCGTTTGTGTTTGTGTGAAGTAGCTTTCTCATATTATCATTTTGTATATTCAGAATCACACTTCAGATCTTTGTAAACTCGTGGAACCCTCTTTTATGTCACCAGTGCCAAATAATGCCACAGCACTTACTCTAAAGCAGTATCCAAATGCTGGTATATTTTTTACTTTGTAAATCTATACATTTATGTTATTTTATACAGTTTTAATTGTTACATTTTGTTATATGCTGCTGTCCATGATTAAAGGACGTCTTCTTGGTGTATTTTTCCCATTGTCTTAATGACATAAGTCCACAACCAGCACAGACTGATAAAAGGCATCTAAAGCAGGTCCATCCAACTGGTCCATCTAAAGCAGCAGGTCCGTCTAAAGCAGCAGGTCCATCTAAAGCAACTGGTCCATCTAAAGCAGCAGGTCCATCTAAAGCAGCAGGTCCATCTAAAGCAACAGGTCCATCTAAAGCAGCAGGTCCATCTAAAGCAGCAGGTCCATCTAAAGCAGCAGGTCCATCTAAAGCAGCAGGTCCATCTAAAGCAGCAGGTCCATCTAAACAGCAACAGTCCGTCCAACTGGTCCATCTAAAGCAGCAGCAGCAGTCCATCTAAAGCAGCAGGTCCATCTAAAGCAGCAGCAGGTCCATCTAAAGCAGCAGGTCCATCTAAAGCAACTGGTCCATCTAAAGCAGGTCAAAGCAGCAGGTCCATCTAAAGCAGCAGGTCCATCTAAAGCAGCAGGTCCATCTAAAGCAGCAGGTCCATCTAAAGCAGCAGGTCCATCTAAAAGCAGCAGGTCCATCTAAAGCAGCAGCAGCAGGTCCATCTAAAGCAGCAGGTCCATCTAAAGCAGCAGGTCCATCTAAAGCAGCAGGTCCGTCTAAAGCAGCAGGTCCGTCTAAAGCAGCAGGTCCGTCTAAAGCAGCAGGTCCATCTAAAGCAACAGGTCCATCTAAAGCAACAGGTCCATCTAAAGCAGCAGGTCCATCTAAAAGCAATCAGGTCCGTCTAAAGCAGCAGCAGCAGCAGTCCGTCTAAAGCAGCAGGTCCAACTGGTCCATCTAAAGCAAAGCAGGTCCATCTAAAGCAGCAGGTCCAGCAGGTCCATCTAAAGCAACTAAAGCAGCAGGTCCAAGCAGCAAAGCAACTGGTCCATTTAAAGCAGCAGCAGGTCCATCTAAAAGCAGCAGGTCCATCTAAAGCAACTGGTCCATTTAAAGCTACAGGTCCATATAAAGCAGCAGGTCCATCTAAAGCAACTGGTCCATTTAAAGCTACAGGTCCATCTAAAGCAGCAGGTCCATCTAAAGCAGCAGCAGCAGGTCCATCTAAAGCAGCAGGTCCATCTAAAGCAGCAGGTCCATCTAAAGCAGCAGGTCCATCTAAAGCAACTGGTCCATCTAAAGCAGCAGGTCCATCTAAAGCAACTGGTCCATTTAAAGCAGCAGGTCCATCTAAAGCAACTCGTCCATCTAAAGCAACAGGTCCATCTAAAGCAGCAGGGTCCATCTAAAGCAGGTCCATCTAAAGCAGCAGGTCCTCTAAAGCAGCAGGTCTAAAAGCAGCAGGTCCATCTAAAGCAGCAGGTCCATCTAAAGCAAAAGCAACTGGTCCATCTAAAGCAGCAGGTCCATCTCTAAAGCAGCAGGTCCATCTAAAGCCATCTAAAGCAACTGGTCCATCTAAAGCAACTGGTCCATCTAAAGCAGCAGGTCCATCTAAATCCATCTAAAGCAGCAGGTCCATCTAAAGCAACAGGTCCATCTAAAGCAGCAGGTCCATCTAAAGCAACAGGTCCATCTAAAGCAACAGGTCCGTCTAAAGCAGCAGGTCCGTCTAAAGCAACTGGTCCGTCTAAAGCAGCAGGTCCATCTCTAAAGCAGCAGCAGGTCCATCTAAAGCAACTGGTCCATCTAAGCAGCAGGTCCATCTAAAGCAGCAGGTCCATCTAAAGCAGCAGGTCCATCTCCCATCTAAAGCAGCAGGTCCATCTAAAGCAGCAGGTCCATCTAAAGCCAGCAGCAGGTCCATCTAAAGCAGGTCCAGGTCCTGGTCCATCTAAAGCAGCAGGTCCATCTAAAGCAGCATCTAAAGCAGGTCCATCTAAAGCAGCAGGTCCATCTAAAGCAGCTGGTCCATCTAAAGCAACTGGTCCATCTAAAGCAGCAGGTCCATCTAAAGCAGCAGGTCCATCTAAAGCAGCAGGTCCATCTAAAGCAGCAGGTCCATCTAAAGCAGCAGGTCCGTCTAAAGCAACTGGTCCGTCTAAAGCAGCAGGTCCATCTAAAGCAACAGGTCCGTCTAAAGCAGCAGGTTCATCTAAAGCAGCAGGTTCATCTAAAGCAGCAGGTCCATCTAAAGCAGCAGGTCCTTCTAAAGCAGCAGGTCCATCTAAAGCTACAGCTCAGGAGCACAGGTCTGCCCAGTGTGTGTGGTGTTGTTGCAGGTGACGAGTCTGTTCCGTGTTTGTGCCTGGGGAGAGTGTTTAGCTGAATAGTTAATTTGCTGATCTCTCTTTTTTAATCATGTCTTGTCCAATTTGCCAACAGCCGCTGGTTTAGTTTGTTCTGATGCTTTAGCGGCTCTACCACATTTGAAAATCCACTTTTCCTCTTCTAAGAATTAACTATTTATTTATTTTTATTTATTTATTTATTTTTATTTATTTATTATTTCACACATTTATTTAGTAATTCATTTATGTATTTTTTATGTATTTATTTATATATTTTATTTATACAGTGAGCACAATGAGAGCACCCAGACTCTTTTGCATGGGGGCCCTGTTCAAATACAGAAAAATGCAAAAAAACAAAACAAATAACTACATAAGTCTATTTAAAACATTAAAACAGACGCTGGTGTGAATATACATGTTTGTCACCAGATTATTAAAGTGCATTTGTGGCACCAAAGTAAACACATTTTGCATGTCGTTGAAATATATTCTAGTTTTTGAGGTACAAGCTCAAAATAAACTATTCTAGACATGTATTTTAAAGCTTAAACCTGCCTCTGCTCATAAATAAATTCATGCCAAATCTCACTTTACAATCTAACCAAACGTTTTATTTGGACTTGACACAATATATTCGTGTCTCCCGTGTATTTAACGCCACATTTATCACTGCAAAGAGGTGTAATTACTGACAAATATTGCACAATCAGCCGTGGGAATCTAGTTACAGTGGGCACGTTGTGAAAAACCTCAGTGTGCGGCTGCAGCGTAGTCTCGCGAGATCTGGGCCCCCGGATAATTCATGTCTATTGTGAGAGTTTTTGAAATCTCGCGAGGTTTTGTAACTTTCCCACGCCTGTTGTTTTGGCGTCTGCCCTCTGCCCGTCGTCCCTCCCCCGTGTTCACCCCGGTGCCCTGCCACACCTCCCCCTCTCTCCCTCTTCTTTCCTTCGCTTTTGCTCCGTTGTGCCGTTGGGCTTTGGCGCAGGGGGGTTGGGGAGGGATCTCGCGATTGTTGAACTTTTCTGGGGGAGAGTTATTTGGAAGATGGCGCCCGTTGTTACGGGGTAAGTGCACAAGTGAAGAAGAGTGCAACTTTTAGAGCAGAAAGTTGGTGCGTTTGTGTGTTTGGACGGGGTTAAGTGGCGCTCCAGAGGCAGATGGGACAGGACGGTGGTGTTAAAGGACTGTGTAAATGTGTGTGTTTGTGTCTGTGTGTGTGTCTGTGTGGATCTAAATGAATCTCACTCTTGTAATCTTTCATTTTTGTTTATATTCTTTCATTTGCTGCATCCTGCACAGAGCTCAGTGCAGGCAGAGAAGACTAACCTTGTTTCAAAGTTTATTCAAAGTTTATTCATTAATAATTCAGAACAGAGCTGCTGAGATTTAAGCCAAGGCACTTCAGGACAGATTATTCATTGCTGTGACAAAGATCATAGAGTTTCATGTATATCAGTCTACTGCAGACATGTCCAAACTGTGGCCCGGGGGCCAAATGTGAGTCTCAGACCAATTTTTCTTGGCCGCTGGCTTCCAGGTGAATTGGCCCGTATTACTTTAACCCTGGAGAACCCAAGAACCCTTTTCTTCTCTGGAAAATTATTAACATTGCATTAAATTACTGCTATAAGTTAACTGAACACTGAAATATCCATTTCAGTTCTTTCAATTTTAACCCTTCATTTCCTAATTTAGGATCAGGGCTAAATTTCACCCATTGGGCTTGCTAATTTATCCAAAAAGAATATAAAACATACTTCAAGACATTCTGCAAGCTATTACTAAAAAGATTAACAAAAACAACCCACAATTTTACCAGCTGCTGGTTTGCCGGGAAGACGATTTTGTTTGGGTAGTTTTTTCAGCCTTCTTGTCACTACCACTCTGGCTCATTTTAGTTCCGTATTTATCCACTAGGGGTCTCTATGCAGGGGCCAGAAGTGGCACTCTGGGCTTTTTGATTTTTTAAAATTGAAATTTGACTTAAAAAAAAAAAATTTTGGTAGGAGCAATTAACTGCGGCCAAATTTGACCCTGTGGGTGCTCCAGGGTTAAACCATACTTTTTACTATACATTTCTGAAAATGTACTTACTGCCCATCTCAAATATTTTGTGTCCCAGGATGTCAGCATGAATAAAGGTTTAGTGGTTCAGTCTAACTTGTAATAAACACACAGATTTGAAGTATTCACTGTATTGGAGACCAGTTTATGGCCCTTAATCGGCCCTCAGCTTTGTCTGTGCTTTTATATGTGGCCCTTAATGAGAAAAGTTTGCACACCCCTGATCTACTGCATAAGCTTATCCTGCATCTTTTATGTGTTTTGTTTTGCAGGAAGTTTGGTGAGAGACCGCAGCCTCAGCGTTTAACAAGGTAAACCAGAGGACACACGTGCTGTTCACTTTATGAAACACAAGCATGAAGAGCTCTGGCAGTTACACGTGTGCTAAATCTGTTGTGTTATGTCGTAGGGAGGCTATGAGAAATTATTTGAAAGAAAAAGATGACCAAACTGTGCTCATTCTGCATGCAAAAGTAGCCCAAAAGTCTTATGGCAATGAGAAACGGTGAGTGTAAATGTTGAGTGTTTAGTTTATTAATTGGTTCATATGTCTGACATAAACGTCTGGATTTGTCCCAGGTTTTTCTGCCCCCCACCGTGTGTTTACCTGTTGGGTAGTGGCTGGCAGAAGAAGCAGGAAAAAATGGAAAAAGAAGGCTGCACAGAGCTGGAGGCTCAGCCCTGTGCTTTCATTGGAATAGGGAACAGCGAACAGGAAATGCAACAACTTAATCTGGAGGGAAAGGTCTGTCATTCATGGCTAAAGTCTGTCATTGTTACAGTTCTGTTACCGGCTGAAAATGCCAATCAATGTACACTTTCTATTTCAGCACTTCTGCACTGCAAAAACACTGTACATCAGTGACTCAGATAAACGGAAACACTTCATGCTTTCTGTGAAGATGTTGTACGGCAACAGCACCAACATCGGAGTGTTCCTGAGCAAGAGGATAAAGGTCATCTCCAAACCATCCAAAAAGAAACAATCTCTTAAAAACGCAGACTGTATGTTGAAGACTGATTTTGTACATATTGTGTGTTGCATCATGTCTCTGAATCACATCTGTCATTTCTGCAGTGTGCATAGCTTCAGGGACAAAGGTGGCTCTGTTTAATCGCTTACGTTCCCAGACAGTCAGCACCAGATATCTTCATGTGGATGGGGGAAACTTCCACGCCAGTTCGCAGCAGTGGGGAGCCTTCTTCATTCACCTCTGTAAGATCTCTAATGTCCACTGTACTGCCACTGCCGGCTCTGCGCACTCTGCTAACTCATATTTTGAATGACAGTGGACGATGAGGAGTCTGAAGGGGAGGAGTTTGCCGTGAGAGATGGATATATTCACTATGGACAAACAGTCAAACTGGTCTGTTCTGTCACAGGCATGGCTCTCCCTAGGCTGGTATGTAAACCTTTATGACACATTTGTAACAGCAGCTTTGTGATTCGTAGACCTTGCCTATATGTTTTGTGTTGTGCTTCTGTAGATCATACGAAAAGTGGACAAGCAGAATGCATTATTAGATGCAGATGACCCAGTGTCTCAGCTCCACAAGTGTGCCTTCTACCTCAAAGACACAGAAAGGATGTATCTCTGCCTCTCACAAGAACGGATCATTCAGTTTCAGGTGTCAACTCTCTTTCTGAATAAACACGTACTACACACACTTATTTCTCTAATTCTCGTAATTTTTTACCAGGCATCACCATGTTCCAAAGAAGCTAACAAAGAGGTCATTAACGATGGCGCTTCTTGGACCATCATTAGCACAGACAAAGCAGAGTACACTTTCTTTGAAGGGATGGGTCCTGTCCCAAACCCAGTGACCCCCGTCCCTGTGGTGGAGAGTCTGCAGGTACAGTCACACTCACAGTCTGGAACTGGTGGAGATGGTTGCCAAAGGCGTTAAAGCTACTTGGGAACATTCTTCGTGGAGATGGATAGGTTTATACCATACTGTGGAATATTATTATCAAAGAATCAACATTTCCATGGCAACAGGCAGGAGGAGACCCTCCTCCAGGCCAAATAAGAGTCAGGTTTGTGGAGATGCGAGGATGCATGTTTTTCAGTTCAATAAACACAACCAAAAAAATGTTTGTCTATTTTTGGATAATACCAGAGAGTATTTTATTTATATTAATAAAACAAATAAAAAAAATGCATGTAAAACAGTTTTGCAATTGATATTTGAATAAGAATATTATAGAATATTCTTTTAATTGGAAAAAGTTTTGTTTTTTCAAAAGTTGAAGTGCATTTCTGTGATGATCGGTCATGGGTTGTCGTTGATTTCATGTGGACAGAGAGTGAGGTCTGGTAAATGTATTTATAAAATTGTTAATGTATAACCGATTGTTGTCTTTGTTTCTAGTTGAACGGTGGCGGGGATGTGGCGATGTTGGAGCTGACGGGACAGAATTTTACCCCTAACCTCAGAGTCTGGTTTGGAGATGTGGAGGCTGACACCATGTACAGGTAAAGTAATAATGATCACTCTCATGTTTACTGACAGTAGTACTTTTCAAATATTGTAGTGTCAGACATTGGAAGTAGAAGGCAAATAGGATTAGTTCAGGAAGGGATCAGGTTTATATCAGACCATGGCACCATGTTTGGAAAGTCAAAGAAAGTAGAGAATGGTTGATGCATGACTCTATATAATTGTATAATGATATAAATGGAGTTTAATGGAGACAAGACGTATTTTTCATCTGTTGCTTTTAGTTTATTTGCCTGTATCAAATGAAATGTGTCTTTTCAGGTGTGGTGAGAGCGTGCTGTGTGTGGTCCCAGACATCTCGGCCTTCAGAGAGGGCTGGCGGTGGGTGCGACAGCCAGTGCAGGTCCCTGTCACTCTGGTCCGGAACGATGGAATAATCTACTCGACCGCCCTCACCTTCACGTACACCCCTGAGCCAGGCCCACGGCCTCACTGCAGCGCTGCTGGAGCCATCATACGCTCTCAAAGCACTTCTTCATCATCGCCTGCCTCCTCTTCCTCCCCTTCCTCCTCTCTTGGTGGGCTGGGGGAAAGCCAAGGAGCTTACAGTGGCAGTGACTCAGGCCTATCCTCCGGAGGCTCAACCATGTCCCTGTCTTCATAGTAAATGTATTTTTTTGTGTGAAGTAATTTCCCAAAGAGGCCCATGGACCTGCACAAACAGCACAAAGTAACTCTCAAAGAGAAACGATCAAAATGTGCTTTATTGAAAGCTGCTCGGACAAGAATTGCCCACTTTAGCTCCCTCTTGTGGATTGGTATGGACAAGTCACCAAGAAATGGATGAAATTGAAAAACCAAACTTAAAACTTTTAAACATGTCTTTTAACAATGTCACATGTCTTTGTTTTGAAAGCTGTTGTTAGGCTTTTGTTTGCAGGTCAAGAGCCTGCAAGGGAACATTTCACTGACCAAGGAATATTGTTATATTATTTTATATACATATTATATTTTCTAAGCATTTATGGAGGTACATTTTTGATATTTTTGTAATAGTTATCTTTTGTTACCAAATAGAATGCTGCATATTACTCAATAGCATCACTAGCAGGTTGAATAATTGTCTAAAATGGTCTAATAATTTCAGTTTTATAAATGACACTGATATTCTAATTACATTGTTTTATGTCAAAAAACTCTTACTGCAATCAATGTCTCTAATACTGGTCAGTATTAGACCTTTTTAATTAATGTTTGTGCCATTGGTTTTACAAAAAATCTAGTTTTAGGGCAGCCGATATTGAGAATGATACTGTGTATTGGATTGTAATGTTTTATCATAGAGCATTATTAAATTATATTAAGGGTGCATTAGATGTGTTCAAGCACTTGGTCAGTCGTGCCCGAGCATGCTCAACAGGGTAGAGGTCAAAGCTACCCCCAACTATTTTTAAACAGGGACTTGTATTGCTGCAGTGAAACCTGACTCTGATGCTGTCTATCTGTGCTTGTGGCATGGTGTGTTGGTGTCTCTCAAGTCTCTTAAAGTTTCAACCAATAATTGTAGTTCATCGTGTTTGTTGGCTTTGTGTGTCTAATCTCATTTCCAAAGGGATGTCTACAAAATGTCAGCAGTTCACTATTAGAAACACCATTTAAAGAACTATGAACACTGCTTCTCAAACTGTGGACCGCAGCCTCCTTCTGGTGGTTCTGTCTACAGTTCAGTCTATATTTAACAGTTAAATGATACACTTTTATGATTTAATCTGGGTTTATTGTTGGAGTTTTTTCTTCTCGTGTCCATGTATCTGTCAAAGTGCTAAAGCTGCACATAACTTCTGTGGTGGAGGTCAGTCACCTGCCTCCTTCTCCATGTAGATGTTATTGATTTGCATTGACTGTTCCACATAAGGCGTAAACTTTTCAATCTCTATGTAGACAAGCAGCTTTTGCCACCAGTTCAAGTGAAAAGTCAGATTTGTGGAGAGGCGACGCCACTCATAGTAATGCATGTTTTTCAAGTTCTTTTTCAGGCAATACAACATCTGTAATTGAAATGAAAGATGAGTTTAATGACATTCTGTGGAACATTTCAGGGAAAGCGACAACTTTTCATGTTGGAGACCTGCAGGTGGTGGACACTTCATCAGAAACGGGACATAGTTACAAGTTTAAGGCAGTTTTCAGTCTGGTCATGGTTCCTTTAGGCAGTTGGAAGGAAAAATATTTTAAGATTTGATGTTTTATGTTGGGGAAAGTCTGATAACCTGGTCTATACCATTAACAATCGGCATTGGCCTATTTAAAAGGACACAAACTTAGTGAAAACTGGACCAGTCTGGAAAAGTGGGGATGACTGAGGAACTAATCCAGAACCCAACCAAGTTTTTAAATAAATTAGGCTCAAGAATGTTAAATCAGCACAAACAAAACAGTGTGAGGTGAAAACATCAGCTAATGCCAAGTGTGTGCCCTAAATATAAAGAATGATAGAATGACTGGTAGTATTCAAGTGGGAGACATTAGGGGACATGTAGTTTGGTGACCAGTTGCTAGAGAGAGGGGCACAGAGGGGGGGCAAGTGCGCGCAAGAACGTCACATCTGAAAACCCACTCTGCGTTTGGCAATGAGGTGCCACAAGAGAAAACAGACCAGAGTAAAGAAAACACCTACTGGCCTTTGTTGAGTTTTAAACAACAACTAAGAACACACAGGGAATAGACGAACAGCACTGACCAAGACGAAGAATACCATCCTGAGGCGTTTGGATAGGCCAGTGCGTTTTGGATAACTTTTACGCACGGGTCGGAGTTTGTTTTTAATGAACTATGTGGATTATTCAGACGTGAACCACTGTGATCTGACAAATCTGTTTAAGTGTATTTTACCTACGAACGCTGAAGGCTAAAGACTCAGTTTGACAGGGATTTCTCAACTGAATCATCGGTGTCACGTCTCGTTCCTGCCCGTAATAGAAACACGGATCGCTTCACACTTTGCGCAAAGAGATACTTGTGCCACCCAAACGCGTGAACCTACGGACACATTTTAATGCTTCAAGGGCACAAATCCTGTGGGCAGCGTTGTTGTTTCGTAAAATGCTTCTTCTCTCTTACTTTTTGCTGCTGGTGTTTCCAGCGGCTCTTTTCGCAGCGGCTCAAAGCGCCGGAGATCTGCACGGCTTCAGCCTCCCCCACACCTCCTTCGACCCAACAGGTGAGGGACTATCCTACATCACATTTACGAAACACACATCACATCTACAAACACACATCTGGAGCCTTATTTAAAGAGCAGCCAGTATTTATAACCCCATCTAACAGAAGTGGATTTATGTACTGTACTTGGTATTGTCAGGGCCGGTCCAGCCTTTAGCAGACTGAGCAGCTGCTTAGGGTCCCAAGACCACGAGAGGGCCCCCAAGAGCCCATACATACACATTTAAAATAATATAATACGCAAAGTTATACTAGAAACTGTGCTCAGGTGTTTACAGCAGCCTAAATATCCCTCTATAAAGATTACATTTGTTTTTTTTTTAATATATAGTAGCAAAAATGTGCTGCCTGCATTTGTTTTATCTGTGTTTCCCCCCGAGGTGCAATGAGGCTGTTTTACAAGATAGATTAAAACATTTCAGTCTTTTGATCATATAAATAGAAACACAATTGGACAAAGTGATGAGAGCGGGGTCAGAATGTCGTCAAATAGCTAAGCCCAGGTACATCCACTGCCCAGGGGCCCAGAGACACGTTCTGCTTAGGGCCCCCTGAAAGCTAAGACCGGCCCTGGGTATTTTAAGTGATTTGTACTCGTGTATTCCACATGTTCATGCTGTAGTGGGCTGTATGGTGTCCAAATGAACTATGAACTATCCTGACTGCCCCAAATGGCGGCTTCATTCTTTACATTGTGAAGTGTAATTGACCAGTGTTATTGGAGCTGCTTTTCAAAGAGGCTTCAGCTGACCCACCTTTGACCCTTAGTCCTTTGAACCAGTCAAAGTACCAGAAGTCACTGCGTCACGGTGCCACAAGTGGATTCTGAGTCAGTCACTGGTCAATAACAGGAAACTATGTCATCTTCCCAAAGTTTTCCTGCTGCTGGTAATACAAACATATAACATATCACTTTTACTGCTCATGCTATAGGTATGCCTCTGCCACTGAAATCTATTTAAAGAGAAACATCAAAAGAACGCAGCACTGTTTATGTATTTGTATGTATTCATCTGTTTATTACACGTGTATTTACTCTTTGCTGACAGTGTGTGAGAGACTGTCTGGTGTCGAACTGCGTCAGTAAAAACACAGGCCTCAGATCAGCTCCGGTGCTGGTGTAATATGAAGTCAAACATGATCTATTCTTCCCGTGAACATCTGTGTATTTTGTAGACCCCTGCATGGTGGTGACTCCTCCATGTATGAGCGAGGCGGACCGCTACAGTCTGGAGGCTCTGCGAAACATCCATCAGATGATGGACGATGACCAGGACGGAGGCATTGAGGTGGAGGAGAGTGTTGAGGTACAGAACTTCTTTGACTGTGTTTAAATCCAGGCTCAGACGGTTTTGTTTAGCTGCATATGACAGAAAGAGTTTTATTTTGCACTTTTCTCCTTTAATGTTAATTTTATGATGATTATTTGTGATTATTTATGTGTTTTGTCTGTCTTATTCTGTAAAGCACTTTGAATTACTAAAATTGTGCTGTACAAATAAACTTGCCTTGGAGGATTTAACACAGGTTTGAGAACAACTGGGTGACTACTCATTGCACTTAAATGCAAGGAATCAGGAATCAGAACCAATGGATGAATCTTTAGCACACCGGGACACTGGACTATAAGAGTAGATCATCATTTTTTATTCGACTTGGAGATAGAAATGTTGAGAGCTTTGAGAGTAACATTTATATACAATGTAAAAATATTTGCCTTGAATACTGCTTTGGCAATATAGTTCTTAAAACTTCCATCCATCCATTTTCTTCCTCTTATCCGGGGTCAGGTCGCGGGGGCATCAGTCTAAGCAGGGCCTCCCAGACTTCCCTCACCCCAGACACGTCCTCCAGCTCCTCCAGTGGGACCCCAAGGCGTTCCCAGTACAGCCGAGAGACATAGTCCCTCCAGTGTGTCCAGGGTCTCCGGGGAGATGTTAACACATTTTTTGATATTTAACAAATATCTAATTGAATAGAAACCCATTACTCATATCAATAAGCTTTTTCTAAAACCACATATCACATCAATCCAAACTTGAACATTATATAAAATTAGACAAAAGCACAAAACAATCACAATATGGCATTTCACTTGTCTCTTATATTTTTGCAGTTACATGGATTTTTATTGCTAAAAAACCCTGAGAAACATGCATTCATACTGTGGACCAGATTGTCTCCTCACAGATCTGACTCGTAACATGTTCTGGCCTGCGTATCACTATGGAGATATGTGATCAATGCCATATTGTGGGGTTACGAGCAAAGCAAACACTTCTCCATAGCGATGAACAAAGAGAGAAGTTACATGCGCTACTTTTAATTTACTATATTAATTCATAAATTCATTCAGGTCCAAAATGTGTGATGGACTCATACAGTATGTTCCATAGTGAGCGGAGCAGAGGAGCAGTGCGCCTCAGCGTTTGGAGAATGCAGGACTGGGACACCGTATCCAGGGGCTCGGGTTGCCGTTACTATAGAGACATCAGGGGAGGGGTCTCGGCTCATCCCACATGGTCTAAAAATCCTCAAGCATCAAATGAGGCCACAGTTTACAGCCAAGGACAGATTCCAAGACACTCTCACACAGACACTGAGCACACATCAACACCACGAGAACTCACTACTGCTCAAAGGTATTTTACACTCAAATGAACAGTGCTGGGACATATACCAAAATATATATTCAGAACCCTCACTATGACTAACAGTACAGTTACTCTTTCACTTAAAGAACACATTTACTTTCCTAAAACCAAAGGAATACGTTGCAGGACATGATTCTGCAGTTTAGGCGTCACACGACAATGGAAAAAAACAGAATACAGCTCCTGCAGTGCATATATGTGGTTTGTCCTTCTCTGAATTGCATCTGTTTTAATCCTACAGCAATTCTTTACACTATAATGTAATTCAACTCAATCTAAGAGTAGTTTAAATATTCATAATACTCTAAACTCTGATTGAACCATGTACAGAATACATTTTGGTGTATGCAGTCATTATTCTGTAATTAAAGGCTTTTCTTGGTATTTTTCCCAATACTAAATGATAAATACATAAATGCAGTAATACAGTTCAGGCTATTAAAACTGTATTACTCAAACAGTGAAGAGCATGTGTTGGAAAATGGCCGTGTAACGTAATATCCTTCAGTTGCACGTCTTGTTTTTGTGCAGACGGTTTCAAAACATTCCAAGGCTTCATCAGTATTTAAGACTTAGCATGGCGCCATGGAGTTTCCACATATCACGACCGTTTTGAACCGTTTCTTATAAACTAATTAGCTTGTTTTGTGTTTTGAAAGTTCATAATTGAGGACATGAAACAGCAGCAGACCAACAAACATAGTAACCTGCACAGAGAAGACCAGCACATCACCGTGGAGGAGCTGTGGAGAGGCTGGAAGTCGTCCCAAGGTGTGTGGCACTTTGTAACATAAGTGTGGATATACAGGGCTTTCTCTCACTGCTCATATGATTTTTCAGTTCATAATTGGACTCAAGAAGAAGTGCTCCGCTGGCTGAAAGACTTTGTGGAGCTGCCGCAGTACGAGAAGAATTTTAAAGAGTTTAAAGTCACTGGAAATACACTACCAAGGTAAGGCGATCACTCTAATGCTTTCTACTGGGATGTCCCTTAGCTGAATAATAAACGTTTAAACTATCAAAGTATAAAACTGTGCTGTCTTCCAACAAAATATACAGGATTGCAGCAAATGAGCCGTCCTTCTTGAGTGGGCAGCTCAAAGTCCAGGACCAGAGGGACAAGCAGAAGCTCAACATTAAAGCGCTGGATGTGGTGCTGTTTGGACCACCAACACGTAAGAGTCAGAGGCACGATCTACTCCTTATGTCCACATGTGGGCTGTCGACACATGTAACAGTCAGATGGGTTTGTAAGGCAAAGAGTATACCATCAGATCATTGTACAGCACACTACTTCATCTGTTCTGCCTTTTAAATAGTACAAAGCTATAATAATGAAGAGTATTTTTGCTGTATTAATCAGTGACATCTCACTTCAGGGCCTCATAACTACATGAAAGACCTGCTGCTTATTGTGTCCGTGGTGATGGGAATTGGAGGTTGCTGGTTCGCCCAAGCCCAGAACAAAGCCAGCAAGATCCACATTGCCAAGATGATGAAGGATCTGGAGAGCCTTCAGAGCGCTGAGCAGAGCCTCATGGAGCTGCAGGAACAGTCAGTAATATCCACTGATCTCTGTAGTTGACTGGTGTCCACTCCTGTTGAACTGAAAGTGTTCTTACCTGAGCAGGCTGGAGCGTGCCCAGGAGGAGAAACGCAGTGTGGCAGAGGAGAAGCAGAGCCTGGAGGAGAAGATGAGGGACGAGATCATGGGGGCACAGGAGGAGGCCCACCGCCTGCATCGGCTCCGACAAGGAGCTGTCAACGAACTCAGCCGCCTGAGATATGCTGAGGAAGAGCTGGAGCAGGTAGAAGCTACAGGCACATATATAATTATTCTATTATTATATGGACAAAAACAAGAATGGAAAACAACAGTTAAAGTGAACACGTCAGAAATCTGTCTTATTGATTTATGAGTTTTTCACTTTAACTACCAGATCAATACTGGGAATATTTAGTTCTGCTGACTTAATGTTATTTGGCTTAATTGTGTTGTTTTGGTAGTATATAAATACTGCTTCAGTTCACAGTTACAAGTCTGACAGGTGAAATCTCATCCCTGATGATCCCAAATAGTTAATTAAGGAATTAAAATAAGATTGTGTGCAGATAAAGTAAGTGAATTAGCATCTCTGCCTTTTCTGTCCTTTTGTGCTTAACTCATATTTGAAAGTTAAGCTCACAAGAACAGAAATCTCAGTTAGCTTTTTTGCACTAACATGTTTACAGGGTCCCTGGAGCCCCCTAAAACACAAACTTTATTCTCATCAAGACGTCAGCTCAGTAGTGTGAACCTGCTCAGGACGACGCGACAGTTTCAGACGACATGGCCCCATCTTAAGGCTTGCTGAAGTGAACATGTTGGATTTCCACGTGTTTTTAGGGACATTAGATTGATTGATCCTCACCTTAACCACAGTCATACTTGTTTAATCTAAACCCAAATAAAGATGTGGCTGTGCTGTCTGCCTGATGTTAAGGCCCTGTGCATTATAATATCTGTGTAAATCTGATTTTTACATTTTCTGTAAGATATGTACACCATCAGTCACAGAGTGACAGAGTAATATAGTAACCTGGTTTTGTATTTATTTTGAAAAGGTGCGAGAGGTCCTTAAGCAGGCTGAGAAGGACATGCAGGCCAGCTGGACGGCCTCTGAGGCTCTGCAGCAGTGGCTGCAGCTCACACATGAAGTGGAGGTCCAGTACTACAACATCAAGAAGCACAGTGCCGTGCTTCAGCTCGCAACAGCCAAAGAAGAAGTATGGCTTTTTCCTTACACAGGATTGTTCTGTAAGACACAAATACATAAGTGTAATGATTTGAATTTGTCAGGCAGAAAGAATTAAGAAGAAAAGAAGCTCTGTGCTGGGGACTCTTCACATGGCACACAGTTCGTCTCTGGATCAAGTTGACCAAAAGATCCTTGAGGCAAAGTAAGTAATGCAATCCACCCCTAACAAAGCCCGCACCTGTCATGATGAACTCTTGTCCATAGAAATGCTTTATCTGAAGTTACGGGCTGCTTACGGGAGCGCCTTCATCGCTGGCAGCAGATTGAACGATTGTGTGGCTTTCCAATCATGAGGAATCCAGGCCTGTCAAACCTGACGGCTCAGCTTTACTCCGACCCAGCAACGTTTGGTCTGCCACGAGTTCCTCAGTCTGGATGTTTGTACCACGGTGCAGCTCATGGATCTATGGAGGATCTTTTAGAGGAGACTCCTATGATACAGCAGATGCCAGGTGAGCATTGAGTATGTCATATAAGCTGACGGTTGGAGTTTGGTTGTTTGAATATACCTGCCTTTATTTCCAGTGCCACCCATGAAGTGCTCCCCCCAAACTCATCCCTCTCGAGTGTCCCGAACGCGCCGCTCTGGCGTTGTCACACAACCTTCAGTGTCTATGATCTCCCCAGACCCTGACCTCCTCATTCCTATACGTGCCCCTTACCCATGCTTTGAGGAGGATGAAGTACTCCTGCGAAAAACACTGATTAAGCAGTAAGTCAACAGTCACTAAAAGAGCATGAACCCCATGTGTGAGTGTGTCTGTAGGTTGTATGTTTAAAAAAGATGTAATTCATTGACTGTCAAAGTTGTGAAACATTCTCATTGTTGAGAACTGTTTTAATGTCCTTCATCTCTTTATTACTGGCAGAGATTCCCAGGAAAAGTACACCGACCAAGGTTTCAGGACATCACCTTCAGTTGGCAAAATGTATCAAGGTGAAATGCCCCTTCGAAAACATTACCCAGATGAAGCAGAGATGCCAGCAGACGTGTCTCTGTCCAAAGTCAGAGATCCGGATGAACCAATCGAATCTCCTGTCCACAAAGTTTCTATTGAGGAACTAGAGACCATTGTGGATTCAGCCAGCAGAAGGATGATCCAGGACAAAGATCTAGATTCAACTTTTGAGAACCAGTCCTTGAGGGCATCTAGAGAAGAACATCCACTGAAGATGTTTCAGGATATGGGTGAAAGTGCTATGGATGCTGCAGTCAAAAAACCCCTTCTCAGTGAGTTTGATCCTGATTTGGCCTGTAGAAGAGCAGAGCGAGATGCACTAGGCGATTTGTCAGACTCTGTGTCAAGAGAAAGAAGTGAGTATCCACGAGATGTTAGGAAGATTATTTGGTCTGAGGTGGAAGCTTCTGACTTGGCTCCACGGAAGCTAACTAGAGGTATGATGGGAACAACGATTGACAGTGTCCCGAGAAAGCAGTTCGAGATGACGAGTATTCCTATGAATCATTGCCCAAAAGAATTGGCAGAGACGCAATGGGAATGTCTTTTGATACTGGTTCCAGGAAAATCTCATGGACGAAGGCAGATTTAGATGTTAAGAAAGTTGGCTTTGACAAAATGACTGAGATGCATCGTAACCCAGCTCGAAGGGTGTCCAGAGAGGAGCTCGAGTATCCGTCTGATATTGGATCTATTCGGATGATCCCAGTGGATACCTGTTTTACAGCAGAGCGACAGGAGTTTGCCTATGAGCCAATCAGTCGAAGAATAGTCAGGGAGGACTCCGACATGTCTGCTGGCTCTCTAAGGAGAAGGATCCCGAGGATGGTTGACAGTTCCATGGATTCGCCTACTGGTAAAATCATGGCTGATAGAGTTGATGAAATCCCTGAGCATTTCCTAATGAAAGAAGATTTGGGAGAGCCAAGCACATTCTATGGGAGAATCAGCCAGCCTGATATAACAGCAACGTCCCAGGCTCCATGGAAGTCTTCTGCTGATATTTTCAGTGCTGGTCCACTGAGCCAGCTGGTCTACGATGGGATTTTAGAGAAGTCCTGCCATTCTACGGGCCACACAGCGGCTGGCCTGTCCGCCTCCGCTCCCAACCTGCAGCAGACTGGTGTGTCTGGGGACGAGTCCACAGCCCCCCTGGCCACACAGGCTTTACATCCAGCTACGGAAGTGGTCCAGGAGGTAACAGAAGATAAGAACAGGGACAAAGACAAGGGTAAGAAGTCTTTAAAGCTCAAAAATCTCTTTAAAAAGAAACGTGAGTCTAGTCCAGAGAAGTCTCAGAGTGGTCTGCATAAGCTCTGACCTTTGGCCACAGTGGTGTTAGAGTTTGGAGTAAGAATACCATGTTTACTATGTTCACTGTAGTTTTGTACATCGGGTCTTTATTTAATTTAATATTTAATTGATTATTGTCTTAGACAATCATGTGGGTTTACCACAATTTACTTAATACAAGCCTGTGCTTCTGAGCTTCAAATGCTTGTTTTACATCAGTGGACCGTGAGCTGCATTCGATTCTTTACTGAAGCTGGTTTTTCACATAATAACAGAATATATCTTAAATAACAGTAACTCTCTCCCTCTAATCTTCTAATACAGATATAACTTTTGAAACACAACATTTTTTTATTCTGTTGTGTGATAGATTCACATCACTAATTAAGCATCATAATAACTGGTATTATTTAAAGCTTTTTTAGTTTAGTATATGTAGTTTTATATTTGTACTGGAAAGGAAATAAATTAGACTTTAAGAGTATTTATATTTTATTTATGCTTACACATTTTTATTTGTAATAATGAATGGATAAATAACTATTGGAGAAGTTTTATAGCTGAACCTCAGAGTTCACTGCAACACACTGTTTTTGTACAAAAAAGAAATGACATTATTTTGTTGTGTAAAGGCTACCTCTTTATTTTATTGATTTTACGTGGCCTATACTCTTGACTTCACAGTCCGGACACAGAATCTGCCAAATGTTTCCCCTCATAGATGTGTTTGTTGAGCTTTGTGCAATCAATGTATATACACAGTATATATACATGTATATATACTGTATATACACAGTGTATGTATTTGTACTGTAAATATACAGTCTATGTATATATACTGTATATATACTGTACATATACAGTCTATATTTTGGTGCAAATAAGATGTATTTTTGTTTACATCCATTCATGTTGAAAAGAAAACAGTATCATCCTGATCCTAAATTATATTTGTTTTATCCACCATTGTCCTTCAAAATGACCCACAATGCAAAGTGTGATAGTGTCTGGTGGGGCGGGCCAACACGCACGACTCAGAAGGCAGTTTAACATTTATTCACAAAGTGGCAAGTATATATATACAAGGTGCAATGCAATTGAGTCTCTTTCTCTGTGGTGAGTATATATACAGTGCAGGAGGGCAGAGTCTCTCTCTCTCTTGGGTCGGGGAACGAGACGACGAGCAGTGGTGAGTAGAACAGGATCCAGTGCACGTAGACAGACAAGTGAAGCACAGTACGATACCAGGTGAGGAGCAGGGTCGGGATGAGGCGAAGACAGGCTGACAGTTTACTGGAGACAAAGATATCCAGCGTGAGTGTGGTACAAAAAAAACACAGGGAGCATAAGTAACAGGAGCTAGGTAGTCACGTTTGGTACACGGACATTCTGGCACCGGGTAGCACTCTCCAGCCCTCTTTATCCCCCATGATGGTAATTAGCCTGATGAGAGGCAGGTGCGCATGGGAGTGGCTGGAGGCTCCGCCCAGCTCCGGAGTCAGCAGGTGCAGGAGGGGGGAGGAGACACAGGAACAGGCAGGAATGACAGATCATGACACAAAGACACTTATCACTACTTTAATACTACTTTACTTTACCCTTCATACTTTTGCATGCAGGCTTTACTTAACGATCCTGAAGATATCAGGAAAGTTACTTTTCCGTCCAGTGAAAAGTGACAATAACCTGTCATCTGTACTAAATACTTCTCCTAAGTTTACAGATTTGGTAGTTCTTAACTTGTTTTTGAATATATTTTCTTGATTGAGGAAAAGTCTTTGGACACTGTGAGATCCTGTGGTTTATGTATGAATGATGCCACCTGCTGGAAATGTTTATTAAAGCAGCAGCATCGCTGTAGTCTGTGCAATCAATAAAGACATTTCACTGATGTAAAAAAGTATTGAGTTTAATGGACAGTTTGTCTGGATCAAATGTCTGGATGACAATGACACTGGAAACACTTTCCCAACATTATCTCTAGTCCTGTCAGCAAAACGGCTGTTGTGTCCTTAGGCAAGGCACTTCAGCCCCAGCAGTACGAAAGCGTGTGTGAGAGTGTTGGTCTGCCCCAGGGCAGCTGTGGCTACAATAGCAGTTTACACCATCAGAGTGTGAATTAAATGAATAATGCACTGTAAAGAGCTTTCTGTCTGAAAGGCTCTATATAAATCCAATGGTTAATTAATGAAATAAATCATCTTTATTTAAACAGCTGGAAACAAACGATCACTTCACAAGTTGAAAAACATAAAAGTGAATATGTTAGAAACACTATGGTGAGACGTGGTTAAAGAGTAAAGCACTGGTGGTTTTCCTCTGCGTGTTGTTTCATAAGCTCATTTCATCTCAGTCTGACCTTTCTCTGCACCACATGTGCACATCCACTCACAGCGTAAATCTGCACTCACACAGGATGTGCTCTTTGTGTTATTGTTTTTCTGTGTCAGCATTAAGTCATCTTTACGGTGTGAAAACGTCAAAGTGAAATGTGAAAGTAGTTTTTACAGTTTTATAGCAAAATGCTCAACCATTTAATTTTGAAAAGATGCTGAAAATTGCAGATATATTAGTTCATCAATCAATCATCAATCAAATATATGTGTAAACAGTGAAAATGTTGTGTTTATTCTTTTAATTTAAGGCAAAAAATGACCAGCTTGGTGCTACTGAATTTTTCTTTCCTTGGCTCCAAACTCCACGTAAGTCAAAAACGGGTCCTGATCCTGAAAGCACAGAGCAGTCAGTCATACAGGGGAGACGAGGTGTTTCCAGTGCATTGAAGACGTACCTGATGAGCTGCTGTGTGAAGTCTGGCCTCTGTAAAACATTATATGGAGCACGTTAAAGAATGTGGGCGAATAGAACAAATGAACATGATGTTTTACCATGTTGCTGACAGAGGTGATAGAGCACGATGAAGCACACGTTGCAGAAGAGGACCACAGTCACAGTCAGCACCAGCGTGGCCCACCACATGGGTTCAGGGGACTCTGACGCTTCTGAGGATCCTGCAACTTTAAAAACACACATGGTCATCAAACTGTACGGCTGAAATACATAAAATATAGGTGTGCTCATGATGTACACTAATTTGAGGTGCTGTAAATTTGAAAATGGTCAAATTTATATATAGCACTTTTTCCACCTTCAAGGTTCAAAGCCCTTTACATCAAGGAAGCACTCGCCCATTCACACACATTTATTATTATTATTATGGGAAGGTCACAAGCCAGGTTGAAATATCCCCCCCGGCACAGAGCAGACCTGCCCCAGACCAGGTCAGAGGTCAGAGGGTTGCTCCAAAGGGGTGAGTGGTGCACCTACTCGGCCAGCAGCCTCTTTAGGGTCAGGCAACAGCAGAATTATTATTATTATTATTATTATTATTATTATTATTATTTATTATTATTATTATTTTATTTAAAAGCGACAGAGCACATTATTTAGACACCAGTAAAAAATTAGCACATATAATAATTACCAGTAAAAACATATTATTATTATCATTATTATTATTATTATTATTATTATTTTTATTACCATTACCATTATACCATTTTTTTTTTTTTTTTTTAATTGTATTTATTTATTTTTTCCCCATTTACATTCTCTATATCTTCTTTTCTCACTTACGAATTACTAGTACTAACATTCTCCTCTGCCGCCCCACCTTACCACCTCACGGAAATATCACACACACACACACACACACACGCACACACACACACACACACACACACACACACACACACACACACACACACACACACACACACACACACGCACACACACCACTGTAAATAGCTGTCACCTCTACAGACATGTCATATCTTACTATGTTTTTCCATATTACATTAAACAAATAAATACACGAATGACTAAAAAAGTGTCAGGCCCGAGGACACAACAGCAGTGTTCATCTGTGGGAGCTGAGGTCACACTGCCAACCTGTGGGTCAATAGCTCTGACCGCTCCACCAATGATGTGTATGTCAAGAGTGGGATTCGAACCAGCGACCTTCAGATCAGTGGACAAACAGTCTGTATATTCAGTGAATGCATTAACTCCTCAAATCTAAACATCACACACTGTCCTTACATTTCATAAAATAAACCAAAACTGAAAAAACTCACTTAAAGTTAGCTGTGTTGATGCATTCCCATTAACATATTTGTACGTTTTCGCTCCATCTTCCTCGAGATTGGGTGTTTCGGTTCCACAGTAGTACAAGCCTCCGTCAGACTCGGTCACGTTCCTGATGGACAGATCGTAGGAATTGGACGAGTCGTTCTTCACAAACTGAAAACGAGGCAAAGGGGTCATCCAGCTCACAGGGTCGTTGCGTAAATGGTGGAGATACTTGGTCCGTAGTTTCAAAACCAAAGTGGGCTGGTCCGTGTGGGAGCAGTTCCGGTACCACACCACCAGAACCCCGATGGCTATGCTACAGTCGCAGTGCATCACGACGTCTTCTCCGAGCTGCACCCTCACGTCCACAACTGAGCCGAAGACCACGAGCCGCTCAGAGCACACCAACCCTGCAGAGAGTCAGATCACATCATATTCAGGCTGCACAGACCAATAAAAAACGCACAAAAAATCAAATAGATTTACCAAAAAACATAAGGAGCACATTTATCGGGCGACTCATGAGGTCCAACAGAGGAGCTCTTTGTGTAACTGCTACTACTCTAAAGAAATGAAAGTGGAAAGCGGCTGGTCCAGGACAACTTTCTGCTTCGTGGTTGTTGTGGTAACTTCTCAACATGGTACATTTTCACAGTATGAAACAGTAGAAACAGAGCTTACCCTTTTCTCGAAATGGTTCCTGTGCGCTGTCGAAACTCACCATGTCCATGCACGTGCAGAGAAAACACTTTATGAAGCTATGAAGTATTGATTTTGATGAAGATTTGTGCTGAATTTAGACACAGAAACAGCTGAATCAATCATTTTTACCGTAGCTGTTTTTATTTGTTGTTATATTTTTATTTGCTCAAATTATGAATGTGTTAAAAATAAAACCCTCAGCCTTTTCTGTCGGAGCTCAAAAAATACTTGACTTTGTTTTACTTATTTTTCAGTCCTGCTCAAAAATGTAGAGGAGTAGAAAGTACAGACACTGCCTCTCAAATGTAGTGAAGTAAAAGTAAAAAGTACAGTTTAAAGTCCTAGGACCTGGCACATTTTGGGTTGTCTCGGCCACAATGCAAATTTTTAGAAGTTTTTATATTTTTCTGAGTTTAGATCAGAGGCGCCCAAACTCTTTGCACTGAGGGCCACATCTTGAAAACTATTCGACACAGAGGGCCACAGTGGTCAATACAAAGGATAATTCAGAAGGTGCATTTAACATAGTTTTGACTTCATACTTTACATATTAATATTAGGTCTGTCTGACAATGTAATGTGATGTTATTTAGGTTATATTGGTAGGATTACTCATATTTGCTGTAAAAAGTACTGATTTTGATCAGCTGGGCCAGTTCAGCAGGAGGCCTGAGGGCCAATAAAAATTGGTTTGCGGGCCGCATTTGGCCCCCGGACCATAGTTTGGACACTCCTGGTTTAGAGTGTTCAGAATATTTCATTTAATTTTTTATTTTTTTCTGTAAAGGCTCATGTTTGCCCCCGTCAGTCCGCACTTCAAATGAGCCACATCGTTCCAAAGGCGCAATTGTTTTTACTCAGGACAAATGTTGCTGTTTCAGGCACTTAATAAATAGTTTTTACAAATCATTATTTAAGGTCCCAATCAGCCCAAGTAACAAAGAGAAATGAATAAAGCCTGACATGCAAGAGCTCGGGTCTTAGGAGGTTAAAATGTACTTAAGTAAAGTACAGATACCTACAAGTTGAACAGTACTTTACGACCTTTACTTTGTCACATTGCAGCACTAGTGTAGAGCAGCAAACAGGCTACAGTGTGAACTTGTACTACTGCTGGCGTTCAAAGCTCAGCGAAAAAACAGCAAACTACATTCAGACAAACTTCTGAGTTTTTATATACAGTAAGTATACAAGTACTTCAAGTCCTAACAGCAGAGTACGTGCAGTAGTCAGCCTGGGAGCTTGTTTTCCTCGGTCTCTGTGAGGTTTGGCGGATATCTAAAGCGGCGTAACACACATCTTCATCCTGAAATTACACATTAGGAAGAAAAATGGTTAGTTTACTACAGTATTACAACAGCACTTTGAGTAAAAAGCAAGAAGTTCGAGCAAAACCACCGCTCAAAGGTCAATTTTTTTGTAACAAGAACATTGATTTAGACGTAGAACAGAATGGCTTTAGATGTTTGTAAGGAAATCAAACTCTCTAACTTAGTAAAAGGGACAACACTAATAGTACGGTCGACCTACTTAGAAACAGAGACACATTTCCTGTCACTGAACAACATGTTATGGTAAAACAGACACGCTGACCACAAATGTCCTGTCAAAACTGCACAAAAAGGATGTTGTTCTACTGAAACACACGATTCTATATGACTAACAGGTAGTCGACTTAAACATTCACAAATCTACATTTTTATGCTTCAGTATTCAGAGAAAACTTTTACCCTTTCTTCATTTGATTCTCCATTCAATTCTGTGCGAACCCTCCTCATTTTGTCTGCGAAATAAAGCAAAACTACATAAGTACTCGTGCACGCTTACACCCTGAAAAACGATTATTATTTCAAGATTTACTGATGTGGTAGCAGAGCACACACGACATGATCAGGCAGGACAGAAAAGCTGTGGTGGGACACAAGAAGTACAGCAGTCTCCAGCAGATCGTACAGTTCTTCGGTTGAGGCTCTGGGTTCGTCGTAACAGCAGATACTAAACACAACATCACATTCTCTTCTCGTTCTTGCTCGTCTCATCATCGTGCGAAAGATAACACTGTACTTACTGAGCTGTATTCTCGTCGTGGCGTTCCCATAAGCGTGCACATAAGTTGAAGATATTGCGTTATTTTTTTGCTCCAGTTTGCGTCGCTCAGTTCCACAAAAGTACAAGCCTTGGTCTGATTCTGTGACATTGGTGATTCGCAAATCGTAGGAATTCGACGACTGGTTTTTCACGAATTGAAACCGAGGCAGCGGACTCATCGGATTCTCGGACGTGCGGGGTAAGTAGGATCTCTTCAAGCTCAAAAACAATGGCGGCTGGTTGGCGTGGGAACTGTTTCTGCGCCAAATTATGAGTGTCCCGACGTCTAATGAACAGTCGCAAAACAAAGTGAGGTTTTGTCCTGGTCTCGCTTCAAGCACAGACCCCCAGACCAAGGGCTGCGCAAAACCTGAAAGAAGACACAAAATGAGGTTAAAAGAAGTAGCCAATGTTTTCTTTAAATGCCACAAAAATGACTGAAGATTACCAGATATTAAAAGTATCATAATCATGTCCATGGATGCGTAGATGCTGTGACAAAGTTCAGCTCACAAACAATATCGAATGCAGCGATTTTGCATTTACAGTAAAGGAAGTGCTGAACAAATGGAGCGCGGAGATTTGTGGGTGTTTCTGACCCATTTCTTCCAGTGTAAAAGAACAAAATGATTTCTTTCATATAGTAAAACCAAAAGTAAAATCTGTCAAGTGGGCGAAAAGTTGTAGGAGTGCTGGTCCGAGCCGCTTTCAGCAGATTACTGCTGGTCCACCAGCCGCGAAATGTCTCACTCCTACAGTTTTTGTCCAGTCAGATCTTACTTTTGGCTTTTAGTACAGATCAGACCTGGACGATGGAGGGATTAAATAGGCGCCTTTTTTAGACACCAAAAAAAAAAAGGTCACACACTCTAATATTTGGTTGTTCTGGCATTGTTTCGATTTCGCTTCTCCAGTGTCACAAGATTTATTTCCATCCAGTGTTGATTTCATTTTTCATAAAGATGTTGCATTGATGATGGTCGAGTCTGACGCTGCACAAAGCTTCTCCAGCACATCCCAAAGATTCTCAGTGGGGTTAAGATCTGGACTCTGTGGAGGTCAATCCATGTGTGAAAATGATGCCTCCTGCTCCTGAACCTCTGTCACTATTTGAGCCTGAATCCTGCATTGTCATCTTGGAATATGCCCATCAGGGAAGAACAAACCCACTGATGGAATAACCTGCTCATTCAGTATATTCAGGTAGTCAGCTGACCTCATTCTTTGACTGTTGCTGAACCTAGACCTGACTCGTACCTACAGACTCGGACCTATTTGCTTAGTTAAATCCAGGTGGTGACTTTTTTTTTTGGCCAGGCAGTGTACTTTGAGTTGCATTTTTTCAGCTTGAACAGAATCTACCTTGCGGATCTTCCTGTTTTTTTCACATGATCAGTTTTCAATTGTCATACACGTTATTCAGAAAGATGATTAGATTCGATTTGAACTTCTGTGGCTTAACACACCACTATGGGGCCAGCCTGAACCGCAGGTCTTCAATGAAAGGGGAAGTCTTTCCTGATCAAAGCCTGTCATTTATGGCATATATCCTCCTCTGCTGCTGTGCCGACAGCTCTTCAAGTCTAGTGTTAGCGTCATTTAGTGATCCACTTTTAGTTATGTGGTTAATGCATGTTTCGACCTCCTGCAGTAATGGTGTAATCCTTTTTTAGACTTGATTTAGCCCTAGTTTAGACCTCAGAAGGTAAAAGTTTGAGTCATTTTGCAGTTATAGAAATGTAAGTTCACTTGTGCATCTTCTTTCAGGCCTTGGTCTGGGGGTTTGTGACGTGAGACCAGGAAAAAAAAACTCCTTTTGTTTTGTGATTGTCCATTACATTTTGGGAAACTCACAATTAAGCTTAGAAACTGTTCCCATGGCAACCAACTATCAGTGATTTTAAAGTGAAGAAACCTGCTCACCCTCCATTTATGTGTTTTCTAGTGTCCTGTATTTTCCTGTGACGCTGCACTGTCTGATCACGGCCCTGTGTGTAATTTATAAAGAACAAATAGTATATTAAAAATGATTAATAACTACTTAATTAATACCCTAACCCTAACATAAATGAACAGTTACAAAGCCTGGATATTTGCGACTAAACTATTTTCTCCATCCTTCATTAGGGCTGTGGTGTACTTGAATGTAATTATAATAAAGAGTCATTTTTACCAAATTATTTATTTAAAACATAGGATAATATTCAAGTAGCTCATACAAACAGGTTACAGAGACAGCACAGTGACACAGCTGCTGCCTCTGCTCATATATCACATGTCACAGTGCTGAAGCTTTGGTTGCACGTATGCTGCAAATGAATAAAAAACAGAACGAATAAACATGTGTAAGGTTAAATGACTTTGAGGTTGAGGCCTTTGATTTTTAAAATGCTCAAAAATACAAATAAGAAGCTCTGCGTGGCCTCACTTCTAAACACAATGAATTACACAGTTCTGTATTCAGTTTTTAATAAGATGTAAGTTACTTAAGATAAACTAATGTAAAATTTGGTCAAGGAAATATAAAGTTTGAGAAGACTTCACAGTAGCTCAGTGTCTAGCTCTCACGCCTCACAGCAAGACGGTACCGGTTTCGATCCTTGAGTTGCCTGGATATTTTTGTGTTGAGTTTGAATGTTCTTCCTGTGTCTGAGTGAGTTTTCTCCAGGTACTTCAGTTTCCCCCATCAACCCAAAGCATACACACCATAGGTCAAATCCTCCAGCAGAGGTACTCCTGACCAAACTGAGCAACAACATCACAGAGCTGGGTCCCTGGGCACTTTCCCTACAGGAACAATGAAGTGTACCTTAATCTGGAATGTATTTGTCAGTAATTCTTTGCATTTCATTGTTGAGAGGTTTTGACGGCAGAATATGTGCAGAAATCAGAGTCGGGGGTCTTGTTCTTTCTCTTTGGTCTTTGTGATGCTTGGCGGATTTCTAAAGCAGCGTAACACACATCTCCATCCTAGAAACGACATTCACCAAATGTGTTAAAACTTATAACACCAAACAGTCAAAATGTACAAGTGTTACCTCGCTCTGGCTCATCTCAACTCTGGATTCTGCTCTTTTCACCTCTACAACATATACAACATTTTCACAAAACACAAGTTACTTTTATGTCAGACTTAAGTGTAAAATTACTTTTTACATTAAATTATAGTTTTGGTTGAGTCATTTCTTTGTGTGAACTTCAAACTATGAAATATGTATGTACCTTGTTGACAACATTGTGAATAAAGCACAAACACGAGCAGCACAATGGACAGAAGAGTCAGGGCTGGACACAGAGAAAACAGCAGAATGCAGCACTCTCCACACGCTGTTGGTTCCTTCTGCTCTGGATCAGACAAAAACTATATTTAATACTGTATAACTTTACTTAAAAGAAGCACACTATTATAAAAACTGAAATGAGTTCATGTCTGTGCAGTCGTGCATTGTGACATAAAGATTAATATTTCACATACTTACTGAATAATACTCTCATGGTGTTTCCATAGCTGTACACAAATTCAGGTTTGATACCAGTTTTATTGTCCTCCAAAACTTTTCTAGTCTCAGTTCCACAATAGTATGAGCCTCCGTCTTTCTCTGTGATATTAGTGATGTGCAGGTTGAAGCATTTAGATTTAGAGTCCTTCACAAACTCAAATCCAGGCAGTGGATACTTCAATTTTAATATGTAATGTTGATCCATTGGGAAAAAAATTGGGTCTTTCCAAGTGTTCAGAACCATAGTGGGCTGGTTTGTGTGGGAGCAGTTGCGGTACCACACTGTGTAGACTCCAGTAGAACATGTGCAGTCGCAAAACAAAGTGATGTTGTCTCCGGGTTTCACCATCACATCCACAACTGACCCAGAGACCCACGGACCGAGAACAGACACTCCTGAAGGACAGAGACACAGAGAGTTATGGCCAAAAAATGTTTTTGTCTTATTAAAATCAGATAAAAATGGCTTTAAATATACATTTCCTGAACATAACATAATACAGACTTTGAATTATTACTATTTAACACAAGAAACAGAAAATAATCTGCTCCAAACAAGATTTGACTGACAAAAGATTGCAGATGTCTAAAAAATTAAATTAAAATTACAAATAACTGAACCTTGACCTGAACAAACATTTGATAAATCACACAGCTCTAATACACACAAAACTGAATGTAAACTTACCAGATATCACCAACAGAAGACACATGTGCCCCTCCATTAGCCTCAGTGTCTTCTACTGGTAAAGTCTCGCCGCGCTCTAAGTGGTTGTGTTACCCAAGCACAAAGGTGATTGGCTACATCTGGAACATTTAGACCTGTGGTGAGTAATGACACATTTCAGATGATACAAATATGGCACTAAATTAAGGTCACTTTTACTAGACACATGTTGACAGAAGCATTTTTAACTTTAGGAACATAACAGAATAAGCATTAATCCACATTTCTGTAAAGACGCCAGAATTAGCCACAGACTGTTGTTCATGTGTATAGTCCTGCGACAGATGTAGACGCCAACCTAAAAACAAAAAATAAACGATAAGATTCATCAATTTTGTGCACTTCAAATCTTGAATAAAAGAATCAAATCACAAAAAAACTTGCTGGTTCAATGGAGCCTTAAAAATATCACATCTAAAACTGTACGTCATATATTTTTCCATTGCAATAGTTCTGCACCTTCACTGTTTGCATTCATATCTGCATTTGTTGAGTGGTTTCCTGGTCCTATTTTAGACTTTGATCATTTTGATTTTCTTCAAATAACAGCCTCATGTGGGAAAGCAGTTTGTCGTTCATTGCCACATCAGTTAGATCACTTATAGCTCTTTATTACAAGTCTATAACCCATGTTTTTAGACCTCTGTGTTTTAACTGAATGACTCGATGAACTGGACAATTATAAGTAAAGTAAATGTTGGTTTTGGCATAAATACTCTGTGAACAACCTGTTGAAATCCTCGTAGATGGTCACAGTTGCACATGTATGTAAATGCATCACCATTTGCAGAGCAGACCACAACAGTTTCCATCCTTTCTAGCAGCGCTTTTTGACGGATGTTTAAAAAATCAAGACTTCTTTCAGTTATTGTGCAGCCCTGGGTCTGGGGGTCTGAGCAGGACAAAACCTCACTTTGTTTTCTGATTGTCTATTGCATCACACACACAAATACACACGGCAAGTTTATTTGTACAGCACAATTCGTACATAAAGTGAGTCAAAGAAAGACATTAAAATCACAATACAAAAAAAGATCAATACATAAATAATCATCATAAAAATAACATTAAAAGAGAAAAGTGCAGAATAAAAACCTTTCAGTCACCTGCACAGCTAGTCTGGATTTAAACATTGTCAGAGTAGAGGCCTGTCTTGCATCTTCAGGGAGACAGTTCCAGGTTTTAGCTACAGAAAACTGAAACTCTGATTCCCCATGTTTAGTGCTGACTCTGGGCACCAGCAGAAGGCCGGTCCCTGAAGTCCTCAGAGTGTGAGATGGTTCATATAGCACTATTGGAGATGTTCTTTGGTGCTGGTTCATGGAGAGACTTGTTCACACTGAGCTGCTTTAAAGTCTCTGAGCCACAGGAGCCAGAGACCTGAGCACAGGACACATGTGTGAAGTACTTCCTGGTTCTAGTCAGGACCTGAGAAGCAGTGTTCTGGATGTTCTGTTCTGTTTTAAGGCTCGTTTGGAGAGGCCAGTGAGCAGGACGTTACAGTCGTCTAACCTCCTGGAGACAAATGCAGGATAAGTCTCTCCAACTGTTTTAACAGTTTACCTTTGATTTTTGAAATGCTTTTTAAGTGGTAAAAAGCTGCAGATGTTATTGATTTGATGTGGTTGTTAAAGTTCAAGTCTGAGTCCATTATTGCCCCTAGATTTCTAGCCAAATTTGAAGGTTTTAGAGAAAGAGACTGGAGTCGACTGCTGACACTTTCTCTTTATTTCTGTGGGCCAAAGACTATCACTTCAGTCTTGTCTGAGTTTAACTGGAGAAAGTTGTTTTGCATCCACACACTGATCTGTTGGATGCAGTGGCAGAGTGAATCCACTGGTCCATATTCACCTGCTGCAGTGAGACATAGATCTGAGTGTCTCTGCAGAGCTGTGGTAGGACACATTATTGATGTGTATTAACTGGCCTAATGGCAGCATGTAGAGATTGAACTAAAGGGGTCCCAAGCTTGACCCTTGGGGCACCCCACAGGTCAGGGCCTTTTGATCTTTCGCACATTCTTCAGCTTACTTCAGTAAACTGGATGCAAACAGAGGCTTTTGGCAGGTTACATCATTGCCTGAGTCAGCACACTACACAACTTTTACAACTTCTTTTGGATGATTTCACTTCAACAGTCTTTCATTTGGAATCACCTCAGCTTTCAGCAGATGCCTCTTCCTCTGGACTGGCAGCAGTCCTGTTTCAAAAAGAAGGGAACAATGGAGGCATATTGTCTCACAATCCTTGACAGAGACACTGTTTAAGAAGTGAAAAGATTGTCTCATCGGGAGCCACTTCTTCTTATAGAATGACCATAAGCCACTTGTTAGCCTGCTTGGTCAACAAGTCCTAACTGAATTTCCACCCACGATTCAACAGTTTCTCCTGAGATTATGAGATATAGTTACTCTCACACACTGCGGACAAAGCTGTCTTCACAGCAGAGACACTGTCTAGGGTGGCTGTCAATCAAGACACAGCAGAACTGTTGCTGTTGACAGACACAAACATGTAGATGAAATAATAAACTGTCTGCCTGCTCGCCCAAAGTATGTCACACAACTACAAGAACATCTAAAGTCAGATGATGTTTATTGAGAAGTCAAGTCATTTTGTCAGAGACTGGCCAGACCACAGCCATCTCACAGGTCCATTAAAGCTCACTGCTCACACACAGACACTGTACATGGTGAACTGTTACTGAAAGGTTCCACACTACCTCTCACAACTACCATGAGCAACTCTTTCCTTGAAAGCCTCACACAAGGGACCTCAGGGAATGTCTCGATGTAGAGAGAGAGCTAGAGAGACAGTATGGTGGCCTGAGCAGCCAAATCAATGAACTTGTGAGAAACTGCACAATAAAGAATGTGCCAACCCAGTGAAGCCCTTAATGCCTAATGAACTCTCTAAGAGACCGCGGTAAAAAAGTTGGAGCACATCTCTTTATACTGGCCAAACTTCCTCTCACAAGGTCAGAGGACATCACAGAACAAGTCAATATTCTCCAGACAATACAAACAATAGCACTTTACAATAACTACACCTAATAAGCCTCCATAAAAACTTCATTTATAAAGAACAATAGTTTAGTAAGAATGATACTACTGAACTAATTGAATATTACCCTAACCCAGGGGTGGGCAAACTTTTTGACACACGGGCCACAGTGGGTCTAAAATTTGACAGAGGGGCCAGGAGTATATACACTGCTCAAAAAAAAACAAAAAAAAAAACATAGAGGAACACTCTTTAATCAGAGTATAGCAGCCTATCAATCAAACCTCTGGGATATTGATCTGGTCAGTTAAGAAGCATAGGGGGGTGTTAATCAGTTTCAGCTGCTTTGTTGTTAATGAAATAAACAACATTTGCACTAGACCGCCCCCAAAACAGGAATGGTTTTCCAAGTTGATGCCACTGGTATTTTTCCCTGCTTATCTCTTCCGGCAGATTTTTTTTACTGACTGACTTTTTTCTTTGGCTTGGATCAACATTATTGATAGCATGGTGCGGTACCTGGACGCTGCAGAGGTTGTACAATTGGTCCAACTCCTCCAGGATGGCACATCGATATGTGCCGTTGCTAGAAGGTTTGCTGTGTCTCCCAGCACAATCTCAGGAGCATGGACTAGATTCATAAGAGACAGGTAGTTACTCCAGGAGAGCTGGGCAGGGTCGTAGAAGGTCCTCAAACCCTCAGCAGGATTAGTATCTGCTCCTTTGTGCAAGGAGGATGTTATAAAGGCAGGGGAACGGACCAACACGCCAGACTCGGGGCAGGTTTACAGTGTTTATTTACAGAGTAGTGAAAAAGTACAAAGTGCAATCGTGATGGTAGAGTCTCTCTTGTAGAGTAGCAAGCTGGGTGAAAGCCGGGATCCCGTGACACGGAGTGATCAGGAGAAGCGAGGGTACAATACCAGAGCCGAGAGCAGGGTCCAGGGCGGAGCGGAGGCAAGGAGCTGAGTGCGCAGGAAGCAGGAGTCTGGAAAGGTACAAATCCAAAATGAGTGCGGGAGAAATCAGGCAACAGGCAAAAACTAAGCAAGACTAGAGCATTCACAGGAGACATGTGGACGATCTGACCCCGGATGTCTGGAGCTCATCTCCTTTATCCACGGCAGGTGGTGGTGATCAGGTTGATGGGGAATAGGATGAGCACTGCTAGAGCCCCACAGAATGACCTCCAGCGGGCCACTGGTGTGAATATTTCTGATCAAAAAATCAGAAACAGACTCCACGCGGGTGGCCTGAGGGCCCGACATCCTGTAGTGGCCCCTGTGCTCGCTGCCCAGCACCATAGAGCTCGATTGGCCATAGACCACCAAAATTGATAAGTGCACCACTGGTGTCCTGTGCTCTTCACCGATGAGAGCAGGTTCAATCTGAACACATGCGAGAGACATGAAAGGGTCTGGAGGCGCCGTGGAGAATGTCATGCTGCCTGCAACATCACTGAGCATGAGCGGTTTGGTGGTGGGTCAGTGATGGTCTGGGGAGGCATATCTCTGGAAGGACCCACAGACCTCTACAGGTTAGATAATGGCACCCTGACTGCCATTAGGTACAGGGATGAAATCCTTAGACCAATTGTCAGACCCTATGCTGCTGCAGTGGGACCTGGGTTCCTCCTTGTGCAGGACAATGCCCGACCTCATGTGGCGTATGCAGGCAGCTCCTGGATGAAGGAACCTTCAATACCTTCATCCATCCATGTGGGGGCCACACTAACTACTGAGGATCATTTTGAGTTGCTATAATGACATTTTGGCAAAATAAACCCAGCTGCTGTATTATTTTTTCAGTTTTATTTTTGGGGTGTCTTTGGTTGAACCCCTCTGTAGAAAGATCATTTTCATTTACATAAAATCATGTAGCATCCTTTTGTCACTAATAAAGTACTTTCTCATTATCAGTAAAGAAATTCTACATTATTTTTTCCTTCATTTAGATTTAATGTATTTTCAAAGTGTTCCTCTAATTTTTTTGAGCAGTGTATTTATATATGACATTAGAGATTTGGCCTATAACATGTTGCAAAGCATGAATGTGCAAAGCTCATTGTACAAACTGTTTTCCAAATGCATTAATTAAATTAATAATTCATTTATTAAATTTCAATTAAATAAACACATCAGAAAAACTTTTGAACGAGGTTCATCCTTACCTATTTTAATATAATTTGGTCATGTTTGGCGGGCCGGATTAATAAACCCAAAGGGCCATGTGTGGCCCCCGGGCCATAGTTTGCCCATGTCTGCCCTAACCCTAACTATCAGGGTCATTAACTAATAAACAATGAGTTCATAAAGAATTAAGTCTTTCTTCATCCTTTATTGAGCCTAATTAAGCTGTAGTTATTATAAAGTGTAACAAAAGCATTGGATGAATGTAAATTTAATAAGTAGTCTCTTTGTGTCCTTGTTTTTTATGAATAAGCCACACAATTATGAAATTATTTATTTAAAACACAGCGTCATTTTCAAGTAGAACATGCAAACACCAGGTGACAGAGGAAGCACAGTGACACCAGTAGAACTAATGTGTCTCAACTGAGGAGACATGATATAAAATATAACATGGGACAGACACGAGCTCTCAAATGCTGAAACAGCTGCTGCCTCGTGCTCATATGAACGCACAATACAACACAACAACTTCTGTAGGATGTGTGCTGCAACTGAATAAAGAGATTTACACAACGAGTACAGGACATTTGTGAGGTTAAATGACTTTCAGGTTGAGGCTTTTCATTTTTAAAATGTGTTTCAGAGCAAACGCCACACTGTTTAGTTTTTGAAAAGATGTAAAAATGTGTTTGATAAGATGAAGTAATGTCACATTTGGTCAAGGAAATATATTGTTTGAAACAACTTGACAAAATCTATATTGTTTGCATTTCATTGTTGAGAGGTTTTGACGGCAGAATATGTGCAGAAATCAGAGTCGGGGGTCTTGTTCTTTCTCTTTGGTCTTTGTGATGCTTGGCGGATTTCTAAAGCAGCGTAACACACATCTCCATCCTAGAAACGACATTCACCAAATGTGTTAAAACTTATAACACCAAACAGTCAAAATGTACAAGTGTTACCTCGCTCTGGCTCATCTCAACTCTGGATTCTGCTCTTTTCACCTCTACAACATATACAACATTTTCACAAAACACAAGTTACTTTTATGTCAGACTTAAGTGTAAAATTACTTTTTACATTAAATTATAGTTTTCAAACTATGAAAACTATGAAATATGTATGTACCTTGTTTACAACATTGTGAATAAAGCACAAACACGAGCAGCACAATGGACAGAAGAGTCAGGGCTGGACACAGAGAAAACAGCAGAATGCAGCACTCTCCACACTCAGGCTTTGTAGGTTCTTTCTGCTCTGGATTCATAACAAAAGAAAATTTAATTCTGTCAACTGGACAAAAGTATCAGAGTGACGACGTTTCTCCGCTCATCCAAGCGACTTCTACAGATGCTCTGGATCAGGCAAGATCTATATTCAGTATTAAACTGTATTTAAAGGAGGTGAATTATTATAGAAAACTGAAATGAGTTCATGTCTGTGCAGTCGTGCATTTTTCTATGTAATTTTGTCAATATTAAGCTTTGTCAACACGGACGACATTTTTTCCCGCAACTGGCTGAAAATATTTTCTGAAAATGCTTAATGAAGAATATTTCACTGTTAAGTCCTGTCTTTAAAAACATATAGATTAATGTTTCACATACTTACTGAATATTACTCTTGTTGTGGTGTTTCCATAGTTGTACACATATTCAAATGTGATTTTACCACTGTCCAAAACTTTTGTGGTCTCAGTTCCACAATAGTACGAGCCTCCGTCTTTCTCTGTGATATTAGTGATGTGCAGGTTGAAGCATTTAGATTTAGAGTCCTTCACAAACTCAAATCCAGGCAGTGACTTCTTCCATTTTAATAATTCATTTGAATCTTTTTGGTAGATACTGCCTTTCCAAGTGTTCAGAACCATAGTGGGCTGGTTTGTGTGGGAGCAGTTGCGGTACCACACTGTGTAGACTCCAGTAGAACATGTGCAGTCGCAAAACAAAGTGATGTTGTCTCCGGGTTTCACCATCACATCCACAACTGACCCAGAGACCCACGGACCGAGAACAGACACTCCTGAAGGACAGAGACACAGAGAGTTATGGCCAAAAAATGTTTTTGTCTTATTAAAATCAGATAAAAATGGCTTTAAATATACATTTCCTGAACATAACATAATACAGACTTTGAATTATTACTATTTAACACAAGAAACAGAAAATAATCTGCTCCAAACAAGATTTGACTGACAAAATATTGCAGACGTCTAAAAAATTAATTAAAATTATAAATAACTGAACCTTGACCTGAACAAACATTTGATAAATCACACAGCTCTAATACACACAAAACTGAATGTAAACTTACCAGATATCACCAGCAGAAGACACATGTGCCCCTCCATTAGCCTCAGTGTCTTCTACTGGTAAAGTCTCGCCGCGCTCGCTCTTCACCGTCTTATAAATGGTCAGAGTGTGTTACCCAAGCACAAAGGTGATTGGCTGTATCTGTATATGGGTGAATGGAACATTTAGACGTGTGGTGATGTTGTTTATACAGTATATGTATGATGGTTATCAAGATTAAGCATTTCAGATATAAATATGACACTAAATCAGTGTCACTTTCACCAGACACATGTTGACAGAAACAATTTAAACTTTAGCAACATTAAGCATTAATCCACATTTCTGTAAAGATGCCAGAATTAGCCACAAAGGCTGTTGTTCATGTGTATAGTCCTGCGACAGATGTAGACGGCAACCTAAAAAAAAAAAAGTGAACATTATAGAACAGGCAGTTACAGAGTCAAAACTTTTACACTCCAGACTCAATTATCAAGAACCATCAAACATGAATGAGACACACACAGACTCACAGACAGAGGGCTAAAATGAAAAGATTCATGGATTTTGTCCAGTTCAAATCCTAAATAACAGAACCAAATCACCAGAAGAAGAAAACTGAACTGGAGAAGAAGAAAAATGTCATGTATGATAACATGTGTAATTAACTGGTTCAGCTGAGCTTTCAAAAGTTTACATTTAAAATGACACATCATATTCTTTCTTTGCAATAGTTGTGAGTGTCACTGTTTTTGCTCCTTCACAGTTGGCGTCTGCATTTCTTCAGTGGTTTCCTGGTCCTATTTTTAGAATATAATCTTGATCATTCTGGTTTTCTGCAGATACCACCACAGTGGTCCTCAGAGTCAAGGAAGTAGAGTTTGTGTATATCCAGAATGAGAATCTGGTGACCAGACTGGTATCTGTGTGTATAAAAATACAGAAGGACATTAGTCTGGTCCCACATTCTCCGTCGCATCTCGAGACAGAAACAGACATGATCTTGTTTCGTGTTTTGTTCATTGATTCTGCAGAAATCTGCAAAGTTTATCAGTCCTCTGTGATATATATTTCTTTTCTTCTTTCGTTGCAAGCAGCCATATTTGTTCTGATAAGGATAGACCATGCATGCCCCTGATTGGCTAATCCACCTGTCAATCACACTCGTCTAAACTCAGGGAGATTCAGATTCAGATATGACCAGACTCACATCATCACTGTTGCAGAAGTGTGTATTCTGGATCCCAAACAATACTGTTTCCAAACTTACAAGTTCAGCAACACATTTTTATTTCTTCATCTGTGTTTTATTAAATGATTTGTCTGTTTCTTCACTAAATCTGATGTTATACATCAGATTTCTTCAAACGACCTGGTGACGTCCTCATAGATGGCCACAGTTGCACATGTAGGATGTGAATGTGTCACCTTTTGCAGAGCAGACCACAACAGTTTCCTTTCTGCCGTGAGAACAGCACATCGAGCGGTGCATTTGGCGAATAGAGACACGGCGTCAATTCAACAAATGCACCTTCGATATACTGTCCAAAGTGCAGGTCGAAGTACCCGCACGAGTTAAATGCAAACAGCGCATTTAAGTTGGGCAGTACTTCGACAGACACATTGAAGGTGCATTTGTTGAACTGGGACACGCCGTCTGGAGACGCTCGCAGTCCACGAGTCTATTGGCGGTGACAGAATCTGACGCTATAGAGTTAAGAAATGACACGGCAAACCATCACGACAGTCACAAGTTGATACTGAGTCACTAAATTCTCTGCAGCACAGACTGGCCAAGCAGCATGAACCTGCAGCCAGTGATGGACAAGCGTCTCATCATGAATCATATGAGTCGGGTCTTGACCTCCGCTGAACCCCTGAGACTGACTCATCGTCACGTGTCGTCACGTGTGTAACATAATCTTGGCGAGCCAGCCAGGAGGGCTAAAATAAAGCATCCTGAGACAGCCTTCCAACAAGTCGAACCTAGATGTGAATCCAGAATAAACATGGACGAGATGATCGCAACACTGTGGTCGTTGGGGAAACCAGAGCTCATCCAAGTGTGCTACCATCTAAAATGCAGTGAACCGGCAGGTGACGGGTTTAAAGGACAGACCCGCTGGGCCCTGATGAAAGTGATTGAGAGTACACTAGGTGAAATTGAAGAGAGCGAAGAGCCCCAAGTGTTCCAGCAGTTTATCAGTGATCTTCAGTCGTTTGTTCAGTCACCAGAAAACCATGGCACAGGCGAACATGAACCTGAAAAAATAGAATATAAATAGAATATGCACAGCTTCAGCACACATGGAAGCTCAGCTGAGCAACTTGGCAGTAAGCAGTGAAAGCAAAGTGAATGCTCCTGTGACACCCAGACCACCTGAGGTCACCCTAAGGAAAGACTTTAAAATATGGGGCCAGATAGGGGAAGTAGGGCAAAAATAAAAACTCTTTCACTAGCCTCACTAACCAGATTGAGTCAGGTATTAAGAAAGGTTACCCTGAGAATGAAATTATCGAAGCTGTCATAAAAGCTGTCAGCCCTGGACTTCATCTCAGAGACCTGCTGGAGGTGAAACGTGACCTGACACTTCCCACTCTCAAGATCATACTCAGAGGCCACTACAAAGTTGACTCATCATCTGACCTGCTGCATAGGCTCATGAACATTTCACAAGACCCCAAAGAGTCTGCACAAGCATTTCTCTTCAGGGCAATCGAGTTAAGAGAGAAATTGCTTTGTAAGTCAGGAGAAGAAGATGAGGGAGAGCAGTTCAGCCCAAATCTGATCCAGCGCAAGTTTCTGCAGTCACTTGAAACAGGTTTGTTCAGTGAAGCAGTAAAGTTCCAGTTAAAACCATACCTGAGCAACACAAATGTAACAGATGAGGTTTTAATTGAGAAGATAAATGAGGCAGCTAGTCTAGAAACAGAGAGACAAAACAAACTCAAGAGACACATACCAGTTAAACCACCAAGAGTCAATGAAATACAAGCTGAGGTGCAATCAGGCAACAGCACATCACAAGGCAATGATAGTGACACACAAAAGAGAAGTCAAGTAAAAAGTGGTAACAAGGGCAACAAAAAAAAAAGAACCACAAAACAGGGAACTCCATCCAGAAACTGTTAAGCTTATTGAGGGCCTTAAAGCAGATGTGCAGGAAATCAAGAGACTGTATAGTGAGTCAGGGGCAGCCACACCAAAGCACTCACCCACCAGAGCAAAAGGATGTCAAGTGTGCAGGGAGGCTGGGACTGGAGACACATGCAGACATTGTTTCCGGTGTGGACAAGAAGGCCATCTTCATCACGTGGCTGCAGACAAGACAGACAGCTGCAGGGAAACGAGAGAGGGTTGCTGAACAGGGACCGACAGTAGCCCAATCTCCTCCCAGGTCCCGTATCAACGTTGCATCCCTACAGGCCCACCCTGAATGCTCCCTTCAGTCTGACAGTTACATGCCCTCGCACCGGTAAAACAAACTCATCAATCTCATTGGGCGAAGATGTGTTGTTCAGTGCCACCTCGATAAGGTGCCAGTGGAAGCTTTGTGGGACACTGGGGCTCAGGCAAGTTTAGTCAATGATGAATGGAGAAAGAAACATCTCCCTCACAGCACACTGAGGCCCCTAGCAGAACTCTTGTCTGAACCACTGGTAGCAGTTGCAGCTAATGGGAACGAAATACCATATATAGGCTGGATTGAACAGAATTTTATCTGGACTGTGACACCCACCCAACAAAGACATTACAAGTTCCTGTTTTAGTTGTGAGTGATCCGAATGTTGCAGAACAGCCTATTATTGGGTTTAATGTCATAGAAGAAGTGGTTGGCAGGTGGGGCAAAGGACATCTGAAAACAAAATGTGTACAGAAGATCAGCCAAACATTCTCAGTCTCACTTAAAACAGCCAAGTCGATGGTTAAGTTGCTACAGCCACCTAACAACAGTTATAATGTTCGCACAGTTCACACGGAAAAAGGAGATACGACTGCCTGCCGCCCAGATATGCACCACATATGTCCGAGCACATGTAGGAGCCCCGTATGCAGGCCAGAGCCTCCTGTTTGTTCCAGATGAACTGTCACAGCTACATGAAGGCCTGGTGATACAAGAAGGACTGGTCAGTGTCATGGAGGCAAGGTCAGTGTACATCCCTATCTCCATCGCTAATGCAAACAAGCAAGACCTTATCCTGCCTCCACGTACTATTCTGGGTCACTTAGAAGAAATAAAAGCAGTGCATCCAGTCACAGTTCATGACTCAGAAAATACATCTGCAAAGTGACCCTGATATCGAAGTTCAGGTTAATGAAGTTACCACTGACACACAGACCCACAGTCAGCCATCTCAGTGGGATCCCCCAGTTAGACTTGACCATCTCAGTATTGACCAGCAAAAGGTAGTAAAGCAGCTGAGTGTCATGCTTTTGCGTATGATGACAAAGATGTACGGTGCATTCCTTCATTAAGCATGCACATCTCACTCCACGACACTGCCCCTGTGAAAAAGACTTATATTTCAGTTCCAAAGCCCCTGCACCAAGAGGTAAAAGATTATCTCCAAGATCTGCTAAACAGAGGGTGGATTTCTGAATCAAGGTCATCATATTCATCACCGATCGTCTGTGTCAGGAAAAAGTCCTGTACCAGTGGAACCGCATACCATTTGGTCTCAGTTCAGCTCCAGCAGAGTTTCAAAGGAGTATGGAGGAGTGCTTAAAGGGACTGCGTGATGTTATCTGTCAGCCTTATTTAGACGACAATCTAGTACACTCTCCATCTTTTGAGACTCATGTACAACATATTCGAGATGTGCTGCAGAGGTATCAAAAACACGGTGTTAAGCTCACTCCTCACAAATGTGATGTTTTTAAGAGGCAGGTCCGGTTCCTAGGTCGCATGGTGTCGGAACAGGGATACACTATGGATCCAGTGGAAATCGCCCTAGTCCAGGCACTTAAAGACAAACCACCAACTACAGTAGGTGAGCTCAGCAGAGTTTTGGGTTTCCTGTCCTATTACCGGTCATACATCCCAAACTTCTCCAAGATCGCAAAGCCACTGTATCAGCTCCTGACCCTACCTGCAGACCAAACCTCACCTGTAATTAAGACAAAGACCAAAAAGGTTAGTGCAAAACACAAAGGGCCACCACCACCTAGCACACCCATAATATGGACTGAGAGCCACCAAGAGACTCTGAGCAAACTTACAGACTGTTTAACAGAGCCACCCATTCTAGGGTACCCAGATTTCACACAGCCTTTCGTCCTCCACTGTGACGCCTCTCAAGAGGGTTTAGGAGCAGTATTGTACCAACACCAAGCAGGCAAACTGAGAGTAATAGCGTACGGTTCACGCACACTAATGCTCCCAGAAAAGAATTATCACATGCATTCTGGAAAGCTTGAATTTCTCGCTTTAAAGTGGGCGATATGTGAACGCTTCCGTGACTACCTCTTTTATGCCCCTCATCTTGTTGTGCACACAATTGGCCGACTTCAACTTTACAATCAGATACAGACCCGGAAAGAGAAATGCCGATGCAGACGGCCTGTCCCGGTTCCCTCTTGACATTAACCAGTACATGTCACAGTGCACAGCTGAAGTGAAACAAGATGTTATTAAAGCAGCAACTGACAGTGTTTGTTTGCAGAAAAGTAACACAGGTCCAGAGAGGTATGTCATCAGTGAAATCGGCATTGATCTGCTCCAAGACAAAGCTCCACCTCCAGGCAAGTCCCTCTCGCCCTCAGAAATCAAGGCAAGTCAGGAAAAAGACTCTGTGATTGGCCCGGTGCTACAATACAAAACCAGTGAGTACTTACCCAAAGGCCAAGCTTTCAAAAAAGAGCCACCCGATGTGACAATACTGTTAAGGCAGTGGACTAAACTCTGTGTGAATGGAGACGGCATCCTCTACAGGCGAGTTGATGGTAGAGATCAGCTTCTTCTCTCAAAAGAGTACCACAACACTGTTTTCAAAGAGCTACACAAAGAAATGGGACACATGGGGGTAGAAAGAACATTGGGCCTAATAAGGGACAGATTTTACTGGCCGCGCATGCAGAAAGACGTAGAGCACTTTGTGATGCATGCATGTGAATGTTTGAAAAGGAAACGCCCTAACAGAGCAAACAAAGCCCCACTCATGTCAATTACCACAACTTACCCTTTTGAACTGGTCTCGATTGACTTTTTGCACTTGGAGACATGCAAACATGGTTATGAATACATCCTGGTAGTAATGGATCATTTTACGCGCTTCGCACAAGCTTATGCAACAAAGAACAAGTCAGCTAAGACAGTGGTAGATAAAATCTTTAACCATTTTGCTCCGAACTTTGGTTTCCCAGTGCGAATCCATCATGACATGGGCCGAGAATTTGAAAACCAAATGTTCGCCCAGCTCCAAAAGGTTTGTGGTCTCCGTGGCTCCCACACTACTCCTTACCATCCGCAGGGAAATGGGCAGGTAGAGCGCTTCAACAGAACCCTGCTCTCCATGCTGAGGACTCTCACTGACAGTGAAAAAGCTGACTGGAAGGAATCACTGGCAAAGGTAGTGCATGCCTATAATTGCACTAAAAGTGAGGCTACTGGGTTCTCACCCTATTACCTACATTTGGCCGCACGCCCAGGCTCCCAGTTGACATCCTGTACAATCTGCCAAGCTCAGAACAACAAGTCAGTTATGAGGAGTATGTACAAAAGTGGCAGTCACAAATGAGAGAGGCCAATCAGATTGCAGCTAAAGCAGCACAAAAAGAAGCATCAAGGGGCAAACACTACTATGACCAAAAGACACATGGTGTACAACTGTATCCAGGCAACAGGGTCCTCCTTCGCAACTTCAAAGAGAGAGGAGGCCCTGGTAAGCTTCGTTCATACTGGGAAGATGGTGTATATGTGATAGTTGCCCAGAAAAGCCCTGACATGCCAGTTTACGAGATACAACCAGAACAGGGAGGTAAAGGCCGCACAGAAACGTGCTCCTCCCATGTGACTGTTTACCTGTTGAAAAACCTGACAACAAACAGCCGAACAAACAAAAGAAGAAAGCACAAACAAGACCAAAACGACAACAAGAGACAATGCAGGAAAACACAGACTCGGATAGTGATGAAGAAGGGTGCCCTTGTGTGGAGATCTCCTCGCCTGCAGAGCCGTAAGGACAGCAGAGCTCAGGTTTACGTTCCCGAACCTGAGATGGAGCAGCAGCCAGAGGTGGTCGAGGCAGTGGATCCTCAGCTCCGGGATGACCAGGCCAGCGCAGCGGAAGAAGAGGGTCCCATGGCAGCAGTTCCAGAGCCACACCATGAGCAGCTCATCGAACATCCTCCTGAGGAAGACGCGAGAGACGGAGACTCTGATATCGAGCCGAGGTCGACATCTTCATCACACACATACCCACAGAGAGAGCGGCGGCCACCCAGGCGACCAGCTGGGACAGCCAACTACAAGAACAGTGGGTATGGACCATGTCGAGGTTAGTGTCCCACCCAGATGCTCACAGACCCTCTGGAGACCATGGGCATCTGACTCCCTGCAAACAGCTTATTAAGACTGGTATAATGAGAAAAACTGCTAACTAGGGGATAAGAGATAAGCATAAGTACATTCAAAAGGTTGAGGTATGTTGCACATGAAAAAAATGTCCATAGGTAAGCATTGAGACTGTATGGTAAGAGGCACAGAGGAAATGTTGGCTGATTAGGTGTCTGGTTACATGGTAAATGGTTTATTTCATTTTAAGGTGAAGTTGCTTATTTAACTGGAGAAGAGAAGTGGTTATTGCTATACAATGGTTGGTATCTATATGTAATGTCTACAAAAAGGTGACTTAATATTACAGTTGATGCTAATAGTATAAAAAAAAATAACCAGGATACTCAAGGGACATTGCTTTGGTTAAGTGTGGAAAAAAAAAAATGGGTTAAACTTCTTTTTTTTTTTCTTATTTTATTAAGCAGGGGAGGGTGTGGCACCCTGGACATATCTACTATAAAAAAGAGACACCCCGACAAATTTTCATTTTATAATAATTACTATATTCTTTTTCTTTTATTTTTGAAGTTGCATTTTCTAATGTTTTACTTGTGAAATTGCTTGTATCTGTAATACCATATTACGACAGTAGATGTCAGTAATGGCGGAGAGTAAGCAGACTGACTTCCTGGCCCTACGCAGAAGAAGCTCAGTTCAGTCACAAGCTGAGTACAGCAAAGAAGCCATTACTCAACAGAAACTGTGTTTTGTTGTGTTCACAGGTGAGTTGAGTGCACAAGCATTTGATAGATCGTAAGTTAATACACATGTACAGATTTAAGATGTTACTTTGTTCAGCTAGAAGGTGTTTTGAAATTGTTCTCTGTAAGTAAAAGTGGATGCTAGCTGCGCTAGCTTTGATGCTAACAACTTCTAGCTTCTTCCGCGCTAACGGCGTCGTGTAAAGGTTCGTAGGCAGGTTTTCTTTTCATAATTGTGTAACTACAGGTTGTATTACACATTTTTCATAGCAAATACTGGTACAGTGGTAAAAATAATAGTTTAAGAAGCACGAAAGTGCATTTATTACAGGTTCAAGGTTATGTCCATGAAACATGTTTTTCTGTCGTAAAAGTCGTGTAACACAAGTGATCGTAATTAACTGTAATTACTAAAATATTAGTCTGCATGGTAATGACGCAGAAGAAGCTCAGTTCAGTCACAAGCTGTGTACAGCAAAGAAGCCATTACTCAACAGAAACTGTGTTTTGTTGTGTTCACAGAAATAAAGTCACGTTGGCCGTGTCCCAATTCGCCACTACGCCCTTAAAATCCCCCTTGCAGTGTGGGTCTAAGTGCGTTACGTCATTTCCGGCGCGACAAGGGCTGTCCCATTTCAACGCACCCTTACGCCCGTGTGACGAGTGCGCACAGCTAAATGTGCCCTACGTTTCCAGCGTATCCGTGGAGATTATACGTAACCAAAGCGTCCATCCATGCAGACTTCACGCACTTATATATCCCATGATGCACCGCGCCTACGCAAAAAAAAAGAAGAAAATGTTCGTCCGCTACGCAACACACGGTCAAATGTTCGTACTGGTTTATGTCACCTACAACAGAGCGACATGAAACTGTTTAATCTGAATAAAGATCTGTACAGTGAGTTTGAGGATTAAACATGTGCAGCTCTGACACACTCAGGTTTATTTTACAGAACTTTCTTCTGGGCTGGTTTGAGGAAAAAAAAGAAGTGACACTGAATAAATGAATGTGCAGTTATTCCTAGACAATAATGATAATAATAATAATAATGAATTATTGTCATTAAAAATATTGCAATAATAAGAATAATGTAATAAAGTTTGTTTCTGGTGTAAGAGTCAAAGAGTCTGAGATGTGACTGACAGATTTTATAAGGTCCCCCAGAGAGAGAGAGAGTGTGTGGGTGTGTGGTGTGTGTGTTTGTGTGGTGTGTGTATAATAATATATATAATAAAATAAGATGAAATGGCCAGGGCCAGGACAGAAGGACAACAGCGCCCTCTACTGGTATTAAAAGTGGTTTAGCCACGGATCAAATTAAACCTGCCCAAATACCGAATCGTTGAACTGTAATATCCCACTTTATGTACAACTAATCAGTGTTCTCTGGTTTATAGACTCTGAATGTATGAATGTCATTACGTTTTAACAAGGTTTATTTTGTTAAAGTTATGTAGTAGTAGTGTAGTAGTAGTGTACTACAAGTGGGGAAAAATCACCTCGAATCTTATATTTGCCTATTGAAATTCAAAGAGAAATATTAATTCCTTACTTCATTCAATCTAAAGAAAGAAAATAGAAATAAAAGGCTGCGACGACTCTTCTTATGTTAAATAATAAATAATTTAAAATAACGTACGTGACGTACGTAACGTACGTAACGTACGCGCAAAGACAGCGGTGGAAGTGCGGTCTGTGGTGTAGGGCTGTCCCATTTCCACAAGATGGCGGCTACACTGAGAACTACCATTCTCGACCGGAAGTTTAAAACCATACTTTGCGACCCGCACTTCTAAGGTACATCTAAGGGTGCATTTGGCGAATTGGGACACGGTCAGTGTTACACACCAGCTACAGTCTTCTTCGTCACGTGAGTAACACGTGGATTGAATACTCTCACATTTCCTTGGTGAGTTTTGCTACCGGCCTATCCACTTTTCAAGCCTCTCTAGGGTACCAGCCTCCACTGTTCCCGTCGGAGGAGACAGACCTGGCGGTGCCCTCCATCCAACACAACCTCCAACACTTCAGCAGGTTCTGGAGAAGAACCAGGGCGGCCCTCTCTCCAATCTGGAGCTAGGATGAAGGCAGCTGCGGACAGACACTGCACTCCCGCTCCCCAGTATCAGCCAGGTCAGTCAGTTTGGGTTTCATCAAAAATATCCCTCTCAAAACAGACTCTGGGAAACACTCTCCTCACTTCTCGGGCCCCTTCAAAATCACCAAAATCATCAATCAATCCGCAGTACGCCTTCAACTACCTCCTTCCCTTCGCATCCACCCTACGTTCCATGTGTCACAACTCAAACCCGTTTGTTCCAGTGATCTATTCCAGCCCCTTCCTGCCCACACCGCTGGTTTAACAGGGAGCAGGCACTTAGCAATGATGTCAATCAAACCTGTTGCTAAGACTAGCAATCTCAGGGTAAGAAAGCGCCTGATTTGTCTGTTATTAATGTTCAAATCTTAATTCTATGAACACAATAGTGAAATAAAAACACCAGAATCATGTAGAGCGGGGTTAAATAGGAACATTTTAAGACCAAAAAGATGAGCCTGACAGCGGCAGTTATGGCAGTTTTTCAAGATTCGATGGAGGCGGAAGTGCGCCCATGCTCACTTCCTGTTTGGAACGCGGCGGCTAACAGGTTAGCTATGTCCATTTATTTATACAGTCTGTGGTAACAACAGATCTTATGTTCAAAACTCCTGATTAGAATATGTTCTCCTCCACATGTGATTTTACACAAATAAAAACAAAACACAACTTTATGCACCTTTATTTTGAATTGTAAAGCGACTGGACTATGTGCATGAAAAGTGATAACTAAAAATGAAAATGAAGAAAAGTGAAGAGAGAAGAAGCTTTGGCAAAGATGAGCTTTTCCAGTCATTTTCTCAGTGTGTTTTTGTGTCCTTGGTCCTAAACACAACACGTGTGACATTCAAATCAGCAATCTGAGAAAACATAAAGAGCATAATCCAGTGAATAATGATGATAATAATGATGATAATAATAATAATCCCAGTTACCTGAGATGCTGCAGTTTGATTTCCTTGCCCTGGGAGGTAAACGTCTGTTCATAAATATATTGTGTTGTTAATGCAGTTGTAATATTAAGTCAGAATACTTCATAACATGCTCTTTTGAGTCACATTTTCATCCTGAGTTATATCATTTTGAGCATAAAACATGGCTTCCTTTGTTTTTCTGTGACCAGATCAAAGATTTGTCCAACATCATTTACACTCAAAGAATTCTGCCAATCTACCTTTTTCCCGACAGAAGTGGTACATTAGAAGGAGGCAGATGTTACACGAGAGAAGAACAGCAGCTGGCATCAACCATCCAGGCCATGACGCTGCACAGAGGGCTCCGAGTCCGTCACTGCTCTCTGCAACATCCACCATGGGGGTAAATATCACTGTAGTTGAACATTTGTGGTAGTTTTACTATTTGGATCTAACTCTAGCACATTTAAGGTCAGGGCTGGACACAGAGAAAACAGCAGAATGCAGCATTCTCCACACTCAGGCTTTGTAGGTTCTTTCTGCTCTGGATTCATAACAAAAGAAAAATTTAATTCTGTCAACTGGACAAAAGTATCAGAGTGACGACGTTTCTCCGCTCGTCCAAGCGGCTTCTACAGATGCTCTGGATCAGGCAAAATCTGTATTCAGTATTAAACTGTATTTAAAGGAGGCAAATTATTACAGAAAACTGAAATGAGTTCATGTCTGTGCAGTCGTGCATTGTCTATGTAATTTTAATATTAAGCTTTGTCAACAAGACATTTTTCCGAAAATATTTTAATGCTTAAAATTTTTCGCTGTTAATTTCTGTAAGACATAGATTAATATTTCACATACTTACTGAATAATACTCTCATGGTGTTTCCATAGCTGTACACAAATTCAGGTTTGATACCAGTTTTATTGTCCTCCGAAACTTTTGTGGTCTCAGTTCCACAATAGTATGAGCCTCCGTCTTTCTCTGTGATATTAGTGATGTGCAGGTTGAAGCATTTAGATTTAGAGTCCTTCACAAACTCAAATCCAGGAAGTGGATACTTCAATTTTAATATGTAATGTTGATCCAGTGGGAAAAAAATTTGGTGTTTCCAAGTTTTCAGAACCATAGTGGGCTGGTTTGTGTGGGAGCAGTTGCGGTACCACACTGTGTAGACTCCAGTAGAACATGTGCAGTCGCAAAACAAAGTGATGTTGTCTCCGGGTTTCACCATCACATCCACAACTGACCCAGAGACCCACGGACCGAGAACAGACACTCCTGAAGGACAGAGACACAGAGAGTTATGGCCAAAAAATGTTTTTGTCTTATTAAAATCAGATAAAAAAGGCTTTAAATATACATTTCCTGAACATAACATAATACAGACTTTGAATTATTACTATTTAACACAAGAAACAGAAAATAATCTGCTCCAAACAAGATTTGACTGACAAAAGATTGTCTGTAGACGTTTAAAAAGACCCAGTCTATCACTGACAATTACAAATAACTGAACCTTGACCTGAACAAACATTTGATAAATCACACAGCTCTAATACACACAAAACTGAATGTAAACTTACCAGATATCACCAACAGAAGACACATGTGCCCCTCCATTAGCCTCAGTGTCTTCTACTGGTAAAGTCTCGTCGCGCTCGCTCTTCACCGTCTTATAAATGATCAGAGTGTGTTACCCAAGCACAAAGGTGATTGGCTGTATCTGTATATGGGTGAATGGAACATTTAGACGTGTGGTGGGTAATGTGGTTTATATATGTATGATGATTACTACTAAGATGAAAGATTTCAGATACAAATATGGCACTAAATTAATGTCACTTTAACCAAACACATGTTGACAAGAAAAAATGAAACTTAAATTTTAGGAACATTAAGCATTAATTCACATTTCTGTAAAGATGCCAGAATTAGTCATGAAGGCTGTTGTTCATGTGTATAATTCCAATAGTTGTGAGTGTGTCACTGTTTTTGCTCCTTCACAGTTGGCGTCTGCATTTCTTCAGTGGTTTCCTGGTCCTATTTTAGAATATAATATTGATCATTCTGGTTTTCCTCAGATACCACCACAGTGGTCCTCAGAGTCAAGGAAGTAGAGTTTGTGTATATCCAGAATGAGAATCTGGTGACCAGACTGGTATCTGTCTGTATAAAAATACAGAAGGACATTAGTCTGGTCCCACATTCTCCGTCGCATCTCGAGACAGAAACAGACATGATCTTGTTTAGTGTTTTGTTCATTGATTCTGCAGAAATCTGCAAAGTTTATCAGTCCTCTGTGATATATATTTCTTTTCTTCTTTCGTTGTAAGCAGCCATATTTGTTCTGATAAGGACAGACCATGCATGCCCCTGATTGGCTAATCCACCTGTCAATCACACCTCGTCTAAAACTCGGGAGATTCACCAGTGACCAGACCCACATCATCAGAGACGGACAGGGTGAGACACACAGGGTGAGACACACAGGTGAGACACACAGGGTGAGACACACAGGGTGAGACACACAGGGTGAGACACACAGAGTGAGACACACAGAGTGAGACACACAGAGTGAGACACACAGAGTGAGACACACGGGGTGAGACACACGGGGTGAGACACACGGGGTGAGACACAGGCTGAGACACACAGGCTGAGACACACAGGCTGAGAGACACACAGGCTGAGACACACACAGGCTGAGACACACAGGCTGAGACACACAGGCTGAGACACACAGGCTGAGACACACAGGCTGAGACACAGGGTGAGACACATGGGGTGAGACTGAGCTCTGTTTGACAGAGTGGAAACTGTTGTGGTCTGCTCTGCAAAAGGTGACACATTCACATCCTACATGTGCAACTGTGGCCATCTATGAGGACGTCACCAGGTCGTTTGAAGAGTACGACTGTCAAAACAAACAACTGTTTTACTTATAACATCAGATTTAGTGAAGAAACAGACAAATCATTTAATAAAACACAGACGAAGAAATACAAATGTGTTGCTGAACTTGTAAGTTTGGAAACAGTATTGTTTGGGATCCAGAATACACACTTCTTCAACAGTGATGAGGAGGTGTGTCTCACCCCGTGTGTCTCACCCCGTGTGTCTCACCCCGTGTGTCTCACCCCCGTGTGTCTCACCCTGTGTGTCTCACCCTGTGTGTCTCACTCTGTGTGTCACCCTGTGTGTCTCACCCTGTGTGTCTCACCCTGTGTGTCTCACCCTGTGTGTCTCACTCTGTGTGTCTCACCCTGTGTGTCTCACCCTGTGTGTCTCACCCCGTATGTCTCACCCCGTGTGTCTCACTCTGTGTGTCTCACCCCGTGTGTCTCACCCCGTGTGTCTCACCCTGTGTGTCTCACTCTGTGTGTCTCACTCTGTGTCTCACCCTGTGTGCCTCACCCCGTGTGTCTCACCCTGTGCCTCACCCTGTGTGCCTCACCCTGTGCCTCACCCTGTGTGTCTCACCCTGTGCCTCACCCTGTGTGTCTGACCCTGTGTGTCTGACCCTGTGTGTCTGACCCTGTGTGTCTCACCCTGTGTGTGTCTCACCCTGTGTGTCTCACTCCATTTGTCTCACTCTGTGTGTCTCACCCTGTGTGTCTCACCCTGTGTGTCTCACCCTGTGTGTCTCACTCTGTGTCTCCACTTGAGATGTAAAACTTACTTTTGTTCATTTGAACTATTTTCCATTTAACAGGAAATATTTCAAAACATATTTCCGTGTAGTAACAGAAGTAAAGTTGTGTAAATGTGTAGAGCTCATTATATTGTGACTCTTGAACAAAATCTCTGCTGTAACTTGACGTTGTTTGGTGGAGTCTCTCATGTCACTCACAGCGTTCGGCTCCAGTCACATGAAGCTCATCGAGGTTAGAGCAGTTATAGCCACGAATTTGGACTGTGAGTATCATAGCAACCAAAGAGCCAATCCAGAGAGAGGATGCTGAAGGTAACGCCCCTTCCCGCCACACACCGCTGGTTTAGCAGGGAGCAGGCACTAAGCAACGGACAGTTTAGCTATGTCCATTTATTTATACAGTCTGTGGTAACAACAGATCTTCTGTTCAAACTCCTGATTAGAATATGTTCTCCTCCACATGTGATTTTACACAAAATAAAAACAAAACAACAACTTTATGCACCTTTATTTTGAATTGTAAAGCGACTGGACTATGTGCATGAAAAGTGATAACTAAAAATGAAAATGAAGAAAAGTGAAGAGAGAAGAAGCTTTGGCAAAGATGAGCTTTTCCAGTTATTTTCTCAGTGTGTTTTTGTGTCCTTGGTCCTAAACACAACACGTGTGACATTCAAATCAGCAATCTGAGAAAACATAAAGAGCATAATCCAGTGAATAATGATGATAATAATGATGATAATAATAATAATCCCAGTTACCTGAGATGCTGCAGTTTGATTTCCTTGCACTGGGAGGTAAACGTCTGTTCATAAATATATTGTGTTGTTAATGCAGTTGTAATATTAAGTCAGAATACTTCATAACATGCTCTTTTGAGTCACATTTTCATCCTGAGTTATATCATTTTGAGCATAAAACATGGATTCCTTTGTTTCCTGTGACCAGATTAAAGATTTGTCCAACATCATATAGACTCAAAGACTTCTGCTAATCTACCTTTTTCCCGACAGAAGTGGTACATCAGAAGGAGGCAGATGTTACACGAGAGAAGAACAGCAGCTGGCATCAACCATCCAGGCCATGACGCTGCACAGAGGGCTCCGAGTCCGTCACTGCTCTCTGCAACATCCACCATGGGGGTAAATATCACTGTAGTTGAACATTTGTGGTAGTTTTACTGTTTGGATCTAACTCTAGCACATTTAAGGTCAGGGCTGAACACAGAGGAAACAGCAGAATGCAGCTCACATAAAATTAACACTAAAACAGAAGGAGAGAGATGAGTATAAAGAGACGAGCTGTACACTGTCCTGCCGTGTCAGTCTTTTTAAGCAAGAAAAAGAGCAAGAAAAAGCATTATATTGAAGTCTAAGTGTAACCCACCAAACCACAGCTTCAGACTGGAGAGAACAACATATCCGGGTCATGTACTTACTGAATAATACTCTTGTGGTGTTTCCGTAGTTGTACACAGACTCAGATTTGACACCGGTTTCATTGTCCTCCTGAAGTTCAGTGGTCTCAGTTCCACAATAGTATGAGCCTCCGTCTTTCTCTGTGATATTAGAGATGTGCAGGTTGTAGCATTTAGAGTTGGAGTCCTTCACAAACTCAAATCCAGGCAGTGGCTTCCTCCATTTTGATATGTAATGTTCATCTGCCAGGTAGAAACGGTCGGTCTTAGTTTTCAGAACCATAGTGGGCTGGTTTGTGTGGGAGCAGTTGCGGTACCACACTGTGTAGACTCCAGTAGAACATGTGCAGTCGCAAAACAAAGTGATGTTGTCTCCGGGTTTCACCATCACATCCACAACTGACCCAGAGACCCACGGACCGAGAACAGACACTCCTGAAGGACAAAGACACGGACGGTTCACAGAACGAGACGATGAATGATGTAAAATCAAATGTAACTTACCAGACACCACGAGCAGAAGACACAAGCGTCCCTCCATGTCTCTGTGTCGACTGATCCAGCCTCGCTCGCTCGTCACCATCAGACGTGGTTCAGGTCACATGTGATTGGCTGAACCGTTAGTTTAGGTGGGTGTTTCTTTCTACGGAACATGCAAAAAGAAAGAAAACCTCTGCTCATATTTAACAAGTTGAAAAGTATTTGTATGTTGTAACTCGTACAGATGATGATGCAATTGTGGCAATACTTTAGGCTTTACAAAAAAAACTCAATACTGGGAGATTAAGTTTCGCGTTGGACCTTTGCAGTAACTCACTTGAGTCAGTTCTGAAACGGTTTTGTTCACAGATCGTCCTTCAAACATGAGTAAAAATGGTCTGATGTTTCCCAGTGGCTCAGCTCTGGCCCTGGTCCCAGTTTATAACACAAACTCTTCACTTTACAGTTTTAGATGTAACACCAACTCTGGACTTATCATTGGTGATATTTATGCACTTCTCCAGTTTGTGTTGTGTTTGTGGTTTCCTGGTACAATTTTTTAGAAAGTTACATGAAGGTTCAGTTTTCTGAAAAAACATCATCCTCCCAAACAGAAGGTACACGCAAAACATGATGTAGTATTTCCATTTTTATGAAACTGTAAGAAAAACAAGACAGTTTGAGTCATCACCTCCTCACAGTCCTCTGATCCACACGACCTCACAGTCCTCTGATCCACACATACAAGGCCTCATAGTCCTCCTCTGATCCACACACACGGACCTCACAGTCCTCTGTCCTCTGATCCACACACACGGACCTCACAGTCCTCTGATCCACACGACCTCACAGTCCTCTGATCCACACGGACCTCACAGTCCTCTGATCCACACGACCTCACAGTCCTCTGATCCACACCACACGGACCTCACAGTCCTCTGATCCACACGACCTCACAGTCCTCTGATCCACAAGGACCTCACAGTCCTCTGATCCACACGACCTCACAGTCCTCTGATCCACACGACCTCACAGTCCTCTGATCCACACACACGGACCTCACAGTCCTCTGATCCACACGACCTCACAGTCCTCTGATCCACAAGGACCTCACAGTCCTCTGATCCACACGGACCTCACAGTCCTCTGATCCACACGGACCTCACAGTCCTCTGATCCACAAGGACCTCACAGTCCTCTGATCCACACATACAAGGACCTCACAGTCCTCTGATCCACACATACAAGGGCCTCACAGTCCTCTGATCCACACACACACGGACCTCACAGTCCTCTGATCCACACACACACGGACCTCACAGTCCTCTGATCCACACATACAAGGACCTCACAGTCCTCTGATCCACAAAGGACCTCTCAGTCCTCTGATCCACAGGGACCTCACAGTCCTCTGATGATCCACACATACAGGGGGTTTCTTTCTAATTACAGCTGAACCTGAGGACTTTGGTTCAAAATGAGGGTGCATGGTCAGATTCAGGAGTTGTTCTCCACTTGTGCTGTTTCTTTATTATTTTTTATTTCTTTATTTTTATATAGATGTAGTTTCTTGTGCAGAACGAGCATAACACAGATGTGTTGGTTCCTGACGTTCTCACGGTGCTGGTACACGGCTGGGCAGTGTGCGCCCTGCTCCTTGAGTTTAGCTACATTGAAAAGTTTGCAGCAAACCACTTTTGTTATTGATAGTATAATCCAGTTTGTGTGTAAACCACTTCAGTATAATATGTTTGTCTAAGTTTAGACGAGGAACTTGCAGTAGTCCGCTCTTAGGTGCTTGTTTTCCCGGTATTATTGAGTTTGACAACTAGTGTTGTGGTTTCCTGTGTACTTTCTGTTTTCTTCACTGAGTGGAAGTGCTATCTTTATAGAACATCTAATCTTTAACAGCGTATGCCCTGCAGCCAGGCCTTTGCTTACAGGTCCTTTATTGTCTTACCAAGTGTTCAGACAGAGGCATTGCACAGTTTGGGAGAGAAAATTCACTTGTGCTTTTTTTTTTGCAGCTCACAAACATTCCAAATTTAGCCTCTCATCTCATTTATGCTCTGTTGAAGCAGGATATAGGTCTTAATTAACTTGTTTACTACATGCAGTAAATGAACTAAATATGCTAAATGAGTTTCCCAAGTCAGACAATATCATCTGGAGTCCAAAAAGTAGTTTATAGTGAACAAAACCTGGAGATTCGACGAGCACGTATTAAAAAACACACCATTATGCACCTGACTTCTGCACAGTGTCAGACAAGCAGCGCAAGACTTTTCATGGTTGTGATTGTTAATTCATTCTCATACATATATATATATATATATATATATATATATACATATATTCTGATTACTCCCCCGTGAAAGCTCTTCAGCTCTACACCACAACAGTTTCTATGCACTTGTCAAATGTCGAATGCTTGGCTGGTCACCGCAGACCACGAACATATTCGCATGAAATCCTGTTGTTGAAGTTCACAGGAAACAGCTTCATCAGACCATTGGGTCACCGGTCGCACAAGGAGTGGATACGATTCAAAGACAAAGAAGGCACTGCATTTATTTACATGTTTGTAAACTGTGAACTAAAAGCAGCTGAGGTAAAACTTTATAATAACTACACCTTCATTATGTCTGTGCAGTCTCTCATCCGGAAAAATTGAATTAAGTCACATGGACAGAAAGTTTTCAGGAGTGAACATGTTTTGCCACTTATTAAAGTCACTTCTTCAGTTCTGGCAAGTATGAGTCAGGAGGATGTAAAAGTAGTGAATGAATACAGGATTATTTAAAACAGGTAAATATGACAAACATGGAACTTTGTGCAGAGTCTTGTATCATGTAACTATCATTAAAGGGCCCAGATTATGCTATTTTCTCATGTTATAATGTTGTTTCTGCATCAAAACCTATCCAGGGTTGTTCCACCTTGTGACGTCATCATGTGGTGATACAGGAAGTGCTCCACTGTGTCTCTAAACTCCATTCACCTTCACTAGAATCATTTGGATGTTTTCAGCCCTGGAATTGCCGATCTACTACTGAACAAAAGGTAAAAACGTAGCTGTTAACTTGAAAACTACAGCTTCATGACATCACAAGGTGGAACAGAGCATTTTGAGCTTTGGAGATGTTACAGACTAATACAAAACACAACTCCAGGTATATTTTTGAGGAGGTAACATTCTAACATAGCTTAAAACTCTCAAAGGTCAATTCTGTGTCATATGGGACCAGTAACAGTCCTCGTTCCACCTGCATATGGCGAAATTTGAGCTGGCATCATCACTTGCTTGTCTCCAGGGAGATAAATAAGTTAAATGCCATACTGTGGAACATAGACAAAGCAATAACATGTTCATGGAGAGGAGCACCTGGCAGACCCCCGACCAGAAAAGTTACATGAACCTTTAAGTCTAATTAGGTGTAGTTTTTGTAAAGTGAAACCATGACTTATGTAAACTGCAGCTACATGATACTAGACGCACCATGTTTAACTGTTTTAAAGCAGTTATAGCTGTTTCCTCTTCTCATTTACCCTCTCGGAGTTGTTTCTAGAGTGATTCGTGCATGTTTTGAGCAATCTTTAATCGCTTATTTTGCTGAGCGAGCACTGATCAACCCCTATTCTCACACTGCAATGGCACAAACCACTGTAACGTACTGACTTTATACTACAATTTATTTTCTTAATCATATATGTGCAGGATTTGGCAGCGTCACATAGTCATTTTGGCACAAATTTAAAAAAAAAAACAGCTGCTATCCATAGGGCAACACACTTTTTTTCCAAGCGGAAGTCAGCAAACTTGTTTTATTAAGATGTTTTAGATGAATATTGAGCTTTAAAATGTGCAAATTCCAACATAAAGATCCACAGGTGTCATATATTATCACTACAACAGCAGACACAGGCACAATAGGTCAATACGTAAGTCACTTTCACTACTTTTTCCCCCGTTTCATTCTCCACACAGCCACGCCCTGTACCTGCAGCTCACCATCCCTCAAGAATTCAAAACATTTTCCCACTTCCTGACATGTCGACTTCATTTAACAGGACACCACAAAGAGAGACCTCGCCTCAAAGTGTCACAGTTCTGCCTGTTTTCTCGTTTTATCCCAGTCCATGCTTCATTTCTCAGCCTGTTTCCAGCCTGTTTCGCCTGTCGTTTATTACCACCTATATGTTCTCCCTCTGCTCAGTTTGTGTTGCTGTCGTTTGTTCATTTAATTTGTAATTTAGAAGACTCTGTATTGCAAAAAAACAACCTGAGTTTGCCTGTGTTTCTTTGTGACCCCCATGACATAAAGACCTGAACCTCAAAGACACCTGAACTGGTGAGGTGGTGCCATTGAAAACCATTCTTCGAGCACTTCCCTTCTTTCCCTCTGACTTCTCCCAAACCTCGACCGCCAGATTCAGTGATGCGAGTGTGCGGAGGAGCTCATTGGTCAAAATCAGCTCGATCCAAATCAGTTTTCTCTCTGTGAAGTAAAAGAGACACAGTGTATTCTGCGTCTCAGCGGAGTATTTTTTCCCTTTAGTCAAACTTATGGATAGAAAACTCACATTGTTCTTTCTATTGATGCAACTGTATAATTATATTCACCTCACAAAGCAGCACTTTACACTTTTTTATCATTAGTTTTGTCATAAATCTACATAAATTGCAGCATCAAAGATCAAATATCATAAAAATGCTGTCTCTTTATTCTAAAGTCCTTAGGGCACCTTTACCAAAACACAAAGTAGCCACAAGAGGTCAGTAAAAAGTCCTAGTCACAAATAATGACGCATAGGCCCACTTACTGTAATTACTATATAAGATCCCTAAGCTTGTAAGGTTTGAACAATCCTTATTATGTGTATATTCTCAGCTGTATGTGAATTATATGCAGCCTTTGTACAATATATAAAGTGATGCATATTCTTTTCTTTTTTGTGATGTCAGTATAGATTTTTACTCCTGTCCGCACCGACAGGAGAGAAAGGGCCTATTCTGTCTATTCTGACTACATCCGCTGTACCTATTTTCCATTTTGAATTCATGTTACATCCCAATGACATGCACAAGGTCAGTGCTTCAGTGCTGCATTGTACTTACACAGGAACTTCACAAATCCCCTGCAGCCAGTTCACCTCACCCTCCACTAGATGGCGATGTGGCTGCTTGTACATCCTCTCCACTGCCTGTTTACTCCATCACATAAAAACCTCATTGGTGATGTCATTTAAAGGCCTATAGCAAGTGTTGTGTATTAATTATATTTGTATGTCAAAACAGTCCTCTCCGAGTTGTATAAACACGGCAGTCAGTTTGTTTGAGGGAGTTATGGCAAAATAAGTCATGCTTGATTGCTGGTTCCACTTTGTCACTGTCTATTATCTTTCTCATCTCCTTTCTGCTCCCATAAATTTCATTCGCCATGGTTTCACTGCAACCAACACAGTATTATGACAACACACACGGCCGGTAGAAGGAGTTTTCGCGGCGTCTGAGCTGGTCGTCCTGGCTCTGTGCAACAAAGATTAGCTGAATTACAACCAGGTTTTGCTTCATCAGTGAATACTTGTTATTATAGGACCAGTGGTGGAATTTGATGAAGTAAAAGTAGTGAAGTACTGTATTTAGAAAGCAAAAAGACGAAGTTTAAATGTGTCAACTGGACAAATCGTTACTTAGCTGCTTGGATCTTGACCTGGAAAACGGACATCTACTAGATTTAAGTCAAATTGTAGGTTTCTGTACTTTACTTGAGTCTTTTTAAGGTGGATACTTTTTTTTTTTTTTTTACTTCACTACATTTGAGAGTAGATATTTGTACTTTCTACTCCACTACATTTTTTGAACTGAACTGAAAAGTATTTTTTTTATTATTGGCTGAGACCTGCTCAAAAAAGGCCAAGGGCTTATTTTTACAGGTCCCTAATTTGAGCAAATAAATAAAATAAAATAATAACAAAAAAAAGTAAAATACAGTTTTTCAAAAATAAAATGATAATAATAATAATAATAAATGAAATAATAATAATACAAATATAATAATAATAATAATAATCATAATATAATAATAATAAAACTGATGAAATTGTTCAAAATTCAGCACAAATCAAAATCACTACACTTAAACTTTTTCCCATCTTAAAGCACCTGTTTAAAATGTACTTAAATATACTTAGATTTTTAAAGTAAACACAATTAAGTACTTCTTCCACCACTGAATAGGACTCAATTATATCATAATAATACTTGTAATGATGGTTTTGAATCATTTTCCACTCCCCATAAAGTATGATCCCGCTCACTTTATTCACCAGAATCCTTATGACGAGACAAGATGAGATAGACCTGTATTTGTCTCAGTGAGTTCTTTGTCCTCCAGGGCCGGTCCCTTAGCTTTCAGGGGCCCTACGCAGAATGTGTCTCTGGGCCCCTGGGCAGTGGATGTACCTGGGCTTAGCTATTTGATGACATTATGACCCTGCTCTCATCACTTTGTCCAATTGTGTCTCTATTTATATGACCAAAAGACTGAAATGTTTTAATCTAACTTGTAAAACAACTAATGTAGGCAACAGACTTTTTCTGTTTTTACTATACATATATATATATAAAAAGCAAATAATCTTTATAGAGGGATATTTAGGCTGCTGTAAACACCCAAGCATGTTCCTAGTATAACTTTACATATTATATTATTTTCACTACAAATGTATGTGCTCTTGGGGGCCCTCTGGTGGCCTTGGGGCCTAAGCAGCTGCTCTCAGTCTGCTTAAAGGCTGGACCGGCCCTGACTCCCTCCGTCAGTCAGGTAGGATCTGTGTTAGTGATGGGACTTTTCAGCTCTTTTGTGGGATCCGAATGCTTGCGGATCTGTTCATTTTCAAAAGGACTGACGCTTTTACGATTTAGTTATACGACAGAAGCCCAAAGTGAGAACTCATGTTAGCTACAAATAATCACAGAGAGAAACGACCACGCCTCAGAGTGTTAAATGTTCGCTGTTATTACATATGTTTCTTCACACAGCTTGACTCGTGTGCTTGCTATGCCCTGTGCGATTCGCGTTGGTTCGGGTTAATCAGGATAAAAAGCAGAAAGAAAACTAGAATTCAGCTTTTCTTTCAAAACGGGATTGCCAGTTTCCGCCGTTTAAGGAACCCATTCAAAAAGGACGTGTCATTCTAATTTGTAAACACTAGAAAATTTCAGTAATTGTAAATGGACCTTCATCTTCACTCTAAAAAACGTTGGTCCAGTGACAGAAAGCAAACGACTTCCGTGGCGGATTGTGGCTACAACTACTATCACCTCTTTATTTTGGAAACTGGGAGCCCTCAAACCATAATGTCACTGAAATGATTAACTAGTCTCTTAAGAGTCAAAATGACCATTCATTGAGAAAACCTCTGAACTCTAAAATTGGTTAATGTAAAGACACCAAAATAAACAGCCTGGCACTGCACCACCCGGGAATGTAGGGATTCAAAAATAACCCCAACCAAAACACAGTGCCATCGCCAGTCAAGTAGAGCAGTGGTGAATGATGGATAATTACATAATAGTGTTTTAAAGCAGACCTGTTCAGCCAAAATCGACTTTTCAGATCAACTTTAACCATGTTATAGCGTTTCTCTGTCAGTTACCTTCTCAAAGTTGTTTTTGGAGTGTTCAAGAGCACACCTTGCAGATGAGTCCGTTTTCGCCTCCGCACAGTATACTCCCCTGTAGTTTTAAGGTTTATTTCATTCTTCAATTATACAGGGGTGACCCACAAAGTCAGACTGACAGTTTCCCCCCCCACCCCCAAAAAACTCATACTCTGTTGTTTCTAAATATTTTTCTTTTATTTTTCAG